>WNWK01007147.1:0-97163 GCA_009830355.1 Cherax destructor | reverse complement strand
GAATGTCAGGTTTGTCTTGAATACTACAACACTAATAAAAGGGGGCCCCCCGTTCCCCGAGCTGTGGATCTTTCTGCAAAAAAAAGCATTAATGAAACTCTGATAAAACCCCGAGATGTCCTTTTTTCCGCAGTGAAACACCCCCACAGTAACAGTGGCTTCTGATTTTCCCCGTAAAACTTCATCGTTGATAGTACAATATACAGTACACTACTGTATAAACATTTAAAAATATACTAAAAATGTTATAAAGGGTGCAAAGGTGACATTAAAACAATATCAAAGATGGTTGACACAAACCCACTACCATTATAGTATACTCCTTGCTTAGCAACAAATTCTTTTAATGATGTGGTCTTAGGAACGTGAATCCGTCGTTAAATGAGAAGAGGCTGTACTTAGAATATAGTTTGTTGAAAGACGTTGATGTACGTATTGTATTTTTACCACAGGTAAAGTTTGAATGTCAGGTTTGTCTTGAATACTACAACACTAATGAAAGGCGCCCACGTTCCCTGAGCTGTGGTCATACTTTCTGCACAAAATGCATTAATGAAACTCTGATAAGAGGCTTCCTGAGATGTCCATTTTGCCGCAGTGAACACACACCTACAGTAACAGTGGCTTCTGATGTTCCAGTGAACTTCATCGTTGATAGTATAATACAAGAACAGTTACTATAACACTGTAGTATAGTGGTTTTTCAGCAACTCTGCTGCCTGTGATGGTTTACATTGGTAATAATGTGTGTAAAAAAAAAAGTTTTCTTTTCATCTAAATAAATTCAGTGTACTGTAAAACAGTTCTTCATTTTAACTAATAAACTGATATTTTGTTTATTGTGCAGTGGTTCTTCTTATTGTACTCTATTCAAAATACTGCAATGTGAAATTCAAATTTTTATCATTTTGCTATGACATCAATTTTTTTTTTTTAACAAACCAGTCATATCCCACCAAGGCAGGGTGACCTAAAAAGAAAAATGAAAGTTTCTCTTTTAAAATTTAGTAATGTATGTAGAGAAGGGGTTACTGGCCCTTGCTCCCGGCATTCTGGTCGCCTCTTAAGACATGCATGGCTTAGGGAGGAAGAATTGTGTTCCACTTCCCCATGGAGAATATTGTATCAATGAAGAATATAGACAGATACCCATATCCTTCACTAATTCCACAGGCTGCAAACTGACAGTACCAAAATCAAAGGTACCAAAATCTCCAGTTTGTAATACCTTGAAGTTTCTCCCTAACAATCAAAATCCCTGGCTTACCCTGGTTTATTTTAAAAAAATATTTCCCATCCAAGTCTGAACATCCAGCAAATTAGAATTAAAGCAGAGTTTTGCATCTTTCACTTTTAGAACCTGGATGTAAACGTTTGTTTAGCCAGCATGAAAAAGATATTCAACCCCATGAGCATCCAACAATAAGGCTAAGCCACTAACATTGTAAACAATGCCAGTTGAAGAACAGCTCTGAGAAACATAATGCAAAAGGGATATCTCATACAGAATCACTATTACTAAATATGACCGACCCAAAAGATTCAATTTGAGAAGCAACAATGCAGTATCTCTTAGGCGACAACTGAAAAGGTCACTTATCAGTAATCCGTGATCAGTGGTATCAAATACAGTGGACCCCCGGATTTCGTACTGCTCCCAACTCGAATAATTATGTAAGTGTATTTTTGTAAGTGCTTTTGTAAGTATATTTTTAGGGGTCTAAACGGACTAATCTAATTTACATTATTCCTTATGGGAACAAATTCGTTCGGTAACGGCACTCGAACAGCATTCTGGAACGAATTATGGCCGATAATCGGGGGTCCACTGTACAGCAGAGAAATCCAACATTTCCTAAATAGGTGTTCAGAACCAAACCATTATAAACTTTACATAAAGCTGTCTCAGTTAAATGAAATAGCCTTTACGCAGATTGAACATATGGTAAAACATTACTGCATTCCATACAAGGAAACACTAAATAAAAAATAAAACATTCAATAAATTTAGAAAGGAACATACGATTAGAATCAAAATGATAAGTATGTTTTCTGTATCAAGGGAAGGCTTACTAGGAAGCAGGTGAACCAAAACCCCCTTCACCAATTGTGCAAAACATCCGCTTTGAAATCAAATGATCAAGACAGTTATAAAGGGAACAATATATTTATATGCAGGCAAGATCTTTGAAAGATTTATAAAATCTAAAGCACAGTATGTCATAATTATTAGAACTATTGATATATCCTAAAAACCCTCAACATAAACTGGAGCACAGACTATAGTCTGTGCTCCAGTTTATGGTAATATATCACAGACTATAGTCTGTGATATATTACCAACCAGAAATTTATTTTTATTTTTAGGGATATGGGGCAAGCTAAGTCAAAGGTTAATGGACTGTAGTTGGTAACTTAGCTTGAATGACAACTCTCGCCCTCGCAGCCGTCCCCGAAGGCAATGTCTTGAGAAGCTGTCGTATGCACTCCCTAAGGGCTGTGTGAAAAATTAAGGTGTAAGTATATGATTACCCCAAAGGAGCATATGGCAATATACATTCAGTAACTGTATACTGAACAGTGCCTTCTTTACTCATATGTTTTGGGCTCGATGGCCTGCCCATTACGGATTAATATGGTAAAGACCACATAAGTAACGTTCTAGCTAACCGCTACGCAGCTGACTGAAACTAGTGACATCAGTTACTGGACTTATTCGGGTATTGTAGCAGACCCGTGTGTTCCCTGGCTTGTAGCAGGGATGCAACCCGTTATCCATTGTCTTGATTGAATAATAGTGTCCTATGGTGCACTGTTTCTCTATGGAGATACTAGTTCTTAACACATGGTATACGACACTGCTTTGTCTTTCAATCTTAGTTTTCGTGGTAATGTCACAGCAAGAGATGATACACTTCACTATATTTTACCACTTATTATTGAGATTGTCACTGATACCCAATGCACGTATCACTGTTTATTCTTATAGTTTATAACGCGAAACTCGAGTTGTTGGCACCAGTTATGAAGTTAATCTGCCCTGGGGCACACCTCGCCCCTTGGTGCAGCCCTATATCGCTGACCTCAGCCCAATTTCCCCACTTGCTTGCTCGCCAAGAGTTCATTATTGGCCCACATGTGTATTAAGTGATGCAGGTGTTTTTATATTTTTCCTGCTACGGTAAAGTCATTTTCCTCACTTCACTGTCACTCGTATTATACTAATACTATTCCCCAGAGGCAGCGCACGTGACCACGCTCTGCTCTGGTACAAACATGTGTTACAAATAAACAAGTAAGAAAGGCTGTCAGCCCTCTGGAGGGCTGAGTCCCTTAGGGGCTGAAAAGGCTAAAGAGGCTGATACTCCCCTTCCTGGAGAAAATTTCTCCACATTTATTGTAGAATTATCTTAACAGGCACCCTACACCATGAGGTCAGAGGTGACCAGGTTGCACATGCGTGTGTCTGTGTCTTGTGTGTGCGAGGTAGCTATTGCGTGTATGGCTTTGATTGGCTATGTCGACTTCAGAACGCCCAGATAGAAAGGCATGTGGAACGCCCAGATAGAAAGGCATGTGGAAAGCCCAGATAGAATGGCATGTGGAACGCCCAGATAGAAAGGCATATGGAACGCCCAGATAGAAAGGCATGTGGAACGCCCAGATAGAAAGGCAGGTAGAAGATCAAACCAGCTCCACTATCCTCTTCAACCTTCATTTAGCAAGCAAGTTTACTTAGGTACAGGCACATATAAGTACAGTTATCATACATAGTGTAAATTACCTAGGATAACCCAAACAAATTCAGAGACACTGATTTATTACCATTATTTCTTCTTTAATGTTCATTCTTCAGTCACCATAAGCAAAGGATGAAAATATTTAAAAGTTAACAATGAAGTATTGCATTTTTTATTTTTGCATCGTTTCTTAGCCCTAGCACTACTTTGCACTTAATTAATGATAGTGTAATCATGAAAAGGCAGGGTAATATTTTGTGAAGGGATTCAGGGAAACCCGTCCTGGAGGTGGGATGTACAATGCCTGCACTTTAAAGGAGTTCTGATTCCTTGGATCAAGAGTCCCTCACTGGCACCTAGGAACCTCTCTTGAGGTGAAGTGTTACCATAATTAGTTTATTCATGTACAGGTATACAAATGCACTTAAATAAATGATCATACATGGCAGCATATGTGTAAATTACCCAGGATAACCCAAGAAAACTGGTTATAACTATGACCATAATTTTTAAAGGGGTGGACCGATAAGCCAGTGGAAGGCCTCGGTCAGATGACCAAAAGCTCCAGCTGTGGGTCATCATATAACTAAGACTCGCGTAAGGAAACACTTATCCTGTTTCCTGACAAATCTTACCTAACCATAACCCAAGAAAGTTAAAGTGACATTTCCATTGGGGTCCTTGTAATATCTTAGTATTTAAAATTTAAAAGCTGAGACACCTAAGTAACAAGTGTGTGAGAAGCAGTTACAATACCATACCTCGTCTGTCGCATTGTTTTTTTTATTATTATATTTAGCGAAAATAGTAAAAGTATAGAGATCATGTAGCACTTTTGGTAATTGGATGTAATTGTGTTTGATCCAAGGAAGGGAAGGGAAGGGTAACTTCAATTTCTTAGGTCAAGAGTTCTACGCTTATCAGTAAAATAGGTACCAGGGTGTTAGTCGACTGGTGTGGGTCGCATCCTGGGGGCAAAATTGACCTAATTTGCCAGAAATGCTTTGCATAACAAGGAACTTTCTATATAGTAGTATGTCATTGATGTCAGCGAGGTCTAGGACGCTAGGGCTACAACTTGTATACTTCATATATACTTTTAAATATTTTTCCTGTCGCATCCTGGGGGGGGGATGATTAAAGGACCACCGTGGAAGTTAATAATAATAATAATAATAATAATAATATTTTTATTTCGATGCAAGTTACAAGTATACATAGTTATTGGTAGTTACAAATATAAAACTGTAATGCAAGGAGAGCCACTGGCATGCCATGGCATTAGGGGCAGCTTATTCTAAAGACTTATTCACTAAGTACTTAATACTAGAGAAATTGATTGAGTTTATTCTAGTTATATATTACTCTAGTTATATATTATTCTAGTTATATATACAATCCTTGATGACGCACTGACTTTCTTGGGTTATCATGGGTGGCTAACCCTCCCCCGGGGATATCCTGGGTGGCTAACCCTCCCCCGGGGATATCCTGGGTGGCTAACCCTCCCCGGGATATCCTGGGTGGCTAACCCTCCCCCGGGGATATCCTGGGTGGCTAACCCTCCCCCAGGTTATCATGGGTGGTTAACCCTCCCCTGGGTTTTCATGGGTGGCTAACCCTCCCCCGAGTTATCATGGGTGGCTAACCCTCCCCCGAGTTATGGTGGCTAACCCTCCCCCGGGTTATCATGGGTGGCTAACCCTCCCCCGGGTTATCATGGGTGGCTAACCCTTCCCCGGGTTATTATGGATGGCTAACCCTCCTCCGGGTTATCATGGGTGGCTAACCCTTCCCCGGGTTATTATGGGTGGCTAACCCTCCTGCGGGTTATCATGGGTGGCTAACCCTTCCCCGGGTTATTATGGATGGCTAACTCTCCCCCGGGTTATCATGGGTGGCTAGCCCTCCCCAGGGTTATCATGGGTGGCTAACTCTCCCCAGGTTATCATGGGTGGCTAACCCTCCCCAGGTTATCATAGGTGGTTAACCCTCCCCCGGGTTATCCTGGGTGGCTAACCCTCCCCCGGGTTATCATGGATGGTTAACCCTCCCCCAGGTTATCATGGGTGGCTAACCCTCCCTCGGGTTATCCTGGGCGGCTAACCCTCCCCCAGGTTATCATGGGTGGCTAACCCTCCCCGGGTTATCCTGGGTGGCTAACCCTCCCCAGGGATATCCTGGGTGGCTAACCCTCCCCCAGGGATATCCTGGGTGGCTAACCCTCCCCCAGGGATATCCTGGGTGGCTAACCCTCCCCAGGGATATCCTGGGTGGCTAACCCTCTCCCAGGGATATCCTGGGTGGCTAACCCTCCCCCAGGGATATCCTGGGTGGCTAACCCTCCCCCAGGGATATCCCGGGTGGCTAACCCTTCCCCAGGTTATCATGGGTGGTTAACCCTCCCCTGGGTTTTCATGGGTGGCTAACCCTCCCCCGAGTTATCATGTGTGGCTAACCCTCCCCGAGTTATGGTGGCTAACCCTCCCCCGGGTTATCATGGGTGGCTAACCCTTCCCCGGGTTATTATGGATGGCTAACCCTCCTCCGGGTTATCATGGGTGGCTAACCTTTCCCCGGGTTATTATGGATGGCTAACTCTCCCCCGGGTTATCATGGGTGGCTAGCCCTCCCCAGGGTTATCATGGGTGGCTAACCCTCCCCAGGTTATCATGGGTGGCCAACCCTCCCCAGGTTATCATGGGTGGCTAACCCTCCCCAGGTTATCATGGGTGGCTAACCCTCCCTAGGTTATAATAGGTGGTTAACCCTCCTTCGGGTTATCCTGGGTGGCTAACCCTCCCCCGGGTTATCATGGATGGTTAACCCTCCCCCGGGTTATCATGGGTGGCTAACCCTCCCTCGGGTTATCCTGGGTGGCTAACCCTCCCCCAGGTTATCATGGGTGGCTAACCCTTCCCCGGGTTATTATGGTTGGCTAACCCTCCCCTAGGTTATCCTGGGTGGCTACCCCTCCCCGGGTTATCCTGGGTGGCTAACCCTCCCCCAGGGATATCCTGGGTGGCTAACCCTCCCCTAGGGATATCCTGGGTGGCTAACCCTTCCCCAGGGATATCCTGGGTGGCTAACACTCCCCCAGGGATATCCTGGGTGGCTAACCCTCCCCCAGGGATATCCCGGGTGGCTAACCCTCCCCAGGGATATCCTGGGTGGCTAACCCTCCCCCAGGGATATCCCGAGTGGCTAACCCTCCCCCAGGGATATCCTGGGTGGCTAACCCTCTCCCGGGTTATCATGGGTGGCTAACCCTTCTCCGGGTTATCATGGGTGGC
This sequence comes from Cherax destructor, assembly GCA_009830355.1. Taxonomy (NCBI): domain Eukaryota; kingdom Metazoa; phylum Arthropoda; class Malacostraca; order Decapoda; family Parastacidae; genus Cherax; species Cherax destructor. The sequence goes on along the minus strand of WNWK01007147.1, from coordinate 90,130 downwards.
TAACCCTCCCTTGGGTTATCATGGGTGGCTAACCCTTCCCTGGGTTATCCTGGGTGGCTAACTCTCCGGGGTTAAAAATCCCAACAAAATCTTGATACTTTGTTTTAAACCCGTAAGCTAAAACAATTCATCCATGTAGATTTTTTATTAGTATTTGTTTTAATCCTTGATTAAAACTTCCATGGGGGAAGCGCTAAACCCCCAGGGGTCACAGAGACTGGGAAAATGGGTATTATATTGAAGGGCAGTGAGACTGAGTGTGGATTTGGTCACAATCATGACAAGTTAAAAAGATATTTACATATTACAGAGGTACATAATGAGTCCATGGACTTGACCCCAAAATTATGATATCAAAACTTTGGGGACCAGTCCCTGGACCCATTATGTACCTCTGTAATCTTTCGACTACCGCCTAAAATTAGTTGGAAATTGCTACTTTGGTCTCGGAAGCATTTTGGTTGTTGACCAGTGTTATGTCGCCAGTGCGCTTTTGTTTACATTCTTGGACGCGTACTAGCTGTATAACCCTTGTGGTTTAGCGCTTCTTTTGATTATAATAATAATAGACGCGTACTTCCGAACGAAGAGGTTACTTGTGTCCTCAAAATAATCACTTAAAACAGTAATATTAGGTAGCTCTAAACCCCCACGGGTCATAAAGAGGCTGGGGCATGGGAGAATCAGTTTCATTTCCTTGAATCAAGAGCCCTTCCCAGGCATCAAGGCAACATTACTTTTATCAAAGCATCAATATTTAATGTATAAATTTTGTACTCGGGTAACATAACCAAAGTTTATTTAGTCTTCTGGGTACTGATGGATGACTTGTTGGGTCCAGGCTGCATCACTGGCTGGAACACTAGGCTGCATCACTGGCTGGGAACACTAGGCTGCATCACTGGCTGGGAACACTAGGCTGCATCAATGGCTGGGAACACTAGGCTGCATCACTGGCTGGAACACTAGGCTGCATCACTGGCTGGGAACACTAGGCTGCATCACTGGCTGGGAACTATAGGCTGCATCACTGGCTGGAACACTAGGCTGCATCACTGGCTGGAACACTAGGCTGCATCACTGGCTGGAACACTAGGCTGCATCACTGGCTGGAACACTAGGCTGCATCACTGGCTGGAACACTAGGCTGTATCACTGGCTGGAACACTAGGCTGCATCACTGGCTGGAACACTAGGCTGCATCACTGGCTGGAACACTAGGCTGCATCACTGGCTGGAACACTAGGCTGCATCACTGGCTGGAACACTAGGCTGCATCACTGGCTGGAACACTAGGCTGCATCACTGGCTGGAACACTAGGCTGCATCACTGGCTGGAACACTAGGCTGCATCACTGGCTGGAACACTAGGCTGCATCACTGGCTGGAACACTAGGCTGCATCACTGGCTGGAACACTAGGCTGCATCACTGGCTGGAACACTAGGCTGCATCACTGGCTGGAACACTAGGCTGCATCACTGGCTGGAACACTAGGCTGCATCACTGGCTGGAACACTAGGCTGCATCACTGGCTGGAACACTAGGCTGCATCACTGGCTGGAACACTAGGCTGCATCACTGGCTGGAACACTAGGCTGCATCACTGGCTGGAACACTAGGCTGCATCACTGGCTGGAACACTAGGCTGCATCACTGGCTGGAACACTAGGCTGCATCACTGGCTGGAACACTAGGCTGCATCACTGGCTGGAACACTAGGCTGCATCACTGGCTGGAACACTAGGCTGCATCACTGGCTGGAACACTAGGCTGCATCACTGGCTGGAACACTAGGCTGCATCACTGGCTGGAACACTAGGCTGCATCACTGGCTGGAACACTAGGCTGCATCACTGGCTGGAACACTAGGCTGCATCACTGGCTGGAACACTAGGCTGCATCACTGGCTGGAACACTAGGCTGCATCACTGGCTGGAACACTAGGCTGCATCACTGGCTGGAACACTAGGCTGCATCACTGGCTGGAACACTAGGCTGCATCACTGGCTGGAACACTAGGCTGCATCACTGGCTGGAACACTAGGCTGCATCACTGGCTGGAACACTAGGCTGCATCACTGGCTGGAACACTAGGCTGCATCACTGGCTGGAACACTAGGCTGCATCACTGGCTGGAACACTAGGCTGCATCACTGGCTGGAACACTAGGCTGCATCACTGGCTGGAACACTAGGCTGCATCACTGGCTGGAACACTAGGCTGCATCACTGGCTGGAACACTAGGCTGCATCACTGGCTGGAACACTAGGCTGCATCACTGGCTGGAACACTAGGCTGCATCACTGGCTGGAACACTAGGCTGCATCACTGGCTGGAACACTAGGCTGCATCACTGGCTGGAACACTAGGCTGCGTCGTTACCTGGAACACAGTATCATTAGTTGAAACACTGATTGATTCATTGTTGAATGCAACATTCATCACATCAACCAACATTGTTTTTATGATAAAAATACAATTTTACCACCGAATTATGTTAATGACATTTTCTCTCAGCTCAGGCTGATAGACTTCAATACCAATAGGGTAAGATTTGTTCGGATTTTTAACCCAGAGGTTAACCACCCAGGATAACCCAAGTCAGTACGTCTGCAAGGACTGGTTAAAAACAAGGCATCGCTGGCAAGAAAAAACAAGGCATCGCTGGCAAGAAAAAACAAGGCATCGCTGGCAAGAAAAAACAAGGCATTGCTGGCAATAAAACAAGGCATCGCTGGCAAGAAACAAGGCATTGCTGGCAAGAAACAAGGCATCGCTGGTGGAAACAAGGCATCGCTGGAAAGAAACAGGGCATCGCTGGCAAGAAACAAGACATCGCTGGCAAAAAACAAGGCATCGCTGGCAAGAAACAAGGCATCGCTGGCAAGAAACAAGGCATCGCTGGCAAGAAACAAGGCCCGGTGGTCTGGTGGCTTGAGCTCTCGCTTCACTTACGGAGGGCCCGGGTTCGATTCCCGGCGGGTGGAAACATTTCAACGTGTTTCCTTACACCTGTTGTCATGTTCACCTAGCAGCAAATAGGTACCTGGGTTGTTTGTCGACTGGTGTGGGTCGCATCCTGGGGGACAAGATTAAGGACCCCAATGGAAATAAGACAGACAGTCCTCGATGACGCACTGACTTTCTTGGGTTATCCTGGGTGGCTAACCTTCCGAGGTTAAAAATCCGAAGAAATCTTATTTATTATCGCTGGTGGAAACAAGGCATCGCTGGAAAGAAACACGGCATCGCTGGCAAAAAACAAGGCATCGCTGTTAAAGAAACAAGGCATCGCTGGCAAAAAACAAGGCATCGCTGGCAAAAAAATAAGGCATAGCTGGAAAAAAGGCATTACTGGTAAAAACAAGGCATCGCTGGCAAAAAAGGCATCGTTGGCAAAAAACAAGGCATCGTTAACAAGAAACAAGGCATCGCTGGCAAGAAACAAGGCATCGCTGGCAAGAAACAAGGCATCGCTGGCAAGAAACAAGGCATCGCTGGCAAGAAACAAGGCATCGCTGGCAAGAAACAAGGCATCGCTGGCAAGAAACAAGGCATCGCTGGCAAGAAACAAGGCATCGCTGGCAAGAAACAAGGCATCGCTGGCAAGAAACAAGGCATCGCTGGCAAGAAACAAGGCATCGCTGGCAAGAAACAAGGCATCGCTGGCAAGAAACAAGGCATCGCTGGCAAAAAACAAGGCATCGCTGGCAAGAAACAAGGCATCGCTGGCAAGAAACAAGGCATCGCTGGCAAGAAACAAGGCATCGCTGGCAAGAAACAAGGCATCGCTGGCAAGAAACAAGGCATCGCAGGCTGGATGAGGCATTTGCACTCGGGTTATTTTGGTTTGTTATTATGGTTGTTAGTGTTATTATTGTTAGTACTAGTATTGCTACAATTATTACTACTTTTACAAACTATCGATGACCAACCTCTTATACAGATTACATCAACAGGTATAATTAATAATTATACTAATATTAAATATTAATACATGATCAATATATTTGGTATTAGAGGATATATTATAGGTGACCTGGGTAGGTTATGTGAACCATACTGAAGTCTGCCAGCCTCATCTGGCAGACATCATTATCTGTAGGATGGAGTATTAAGGAAACCATCCTGCTAGGTAAAGTATAACAGGAAAACCATCCTGTGAAAATATGACAAACTATAAACATAGGAGCAGGCGTAGCTAGTAGGAACAGACATAGGTGGCAGGAACAGAGGCATCTTCGGCTGGTGGTAGCATATCCCTGGCTGGAAGAAATGTCACTTTTAGTTTATACACACATGAATTAAGTCATTAAAAAATCTCAATATAGCTTGTATATTTTCATGAATTTCAAATACCCATTATTTTAGCAAAGTATGGTTGAATTTTAACAGGTTTAAGTGGTTAGGTGTTATTTACAGTAGTAAAAGGTGGTACTGACCAGAAGGAATTGCTGGTTGGAGGGGAATCGCTGGCGGGGAAAAGTCTTCACCAGCGGAAGAGTGATCACTGGCTGGAACAGGCATTGTTAGCGGGAAGAGTGATCACTGGCTGGAACAGGCATTGTTAGTGGGAAGGGTGATCACTGGCTGGAACAGGCATTGTTAGCGGGAAGAGTGATCACTGGCTGGAACAGGCATTGCTAGTGGGAAGAGTGATCACTGGCTGGAACAGGCATTGTTAGCGGGAAGGGTGATCACTGGCTGGAACAGGCATTGTTAGCGGGAAGAGTGATCACTGGCTGGAACAGGCATTGTTAGCGGGAAGAGTGATCACTGGCTGGAACAGGCATTGTTAGCGGGAAGGGTGATCACTGGCTGGAACAGGCATTGTTAGCGGGAAGAGTGATCACTGGCTGGAACAGGCATTGCTAGTGGGAAGAGTGATCACTGGCTGGAACAGGCATTGTTAACAGGAAGAGTGGTTACTGGCTGGAAAAGGCATTACTGTTAGTTTAATAACGTTGTTATGCACCGCATACCCACCCTATGGGCAGTAGTCAAAAGATTACACACCTAACGAGTTCAGGATCTTGGTCTTAGTTAAGCAAGTTACTGGGGTAAAGAAGTACTTGAAAATTATCTGATAATTGCAATGAGTTATTTATACAGACTTAAAGTGAGTTTAAAAATATATAATGTGCATTATATACTGTTATGAGTTATTTACAATAAGCAGAGGCATTAGTGGCTGAACAAAGAATTGCTGGCTGAAGAGGCAGAGGCAGGAACACCTGAAACACTTCATTGCATTGCTAGGTATAGTACTTGTATTATGGTTAACCTTGTATTAGTAATTATTACGATTATTATAGATTATCGATAATGAACCTATAACATTGATACATTCATTAGTAAAATTATAAAATAATTCAAGTTGGTTTATATACATTACCTGGTATTTGAGCATATAGGTGATTAGGTTGATGTGGGCTATACTCACGCCTCACAGTTGAGGTCGACACACTTCTTCACCTGTTGGAGTATAGAAGGAAACCATCCGCTGATGAAACATAACAGGCATCACTGGCTGGGAGGCATCACTGGCAGGGAGAGGCATCACTGGCAGGGAGAGGCATCACTGGCTGGGAGAGGTATCACTCGTGGGGAGAGGCATCTTTGGCAGGGAGGCATCACTGGAAGGGAGAGGCATCACTGGTAGGGAAAGGTATCACTGACAGGGAGAGGCATCACTGGCAGGGAGAGGCATCACTGGCAAGGAGAGGCATCACTGGCTGGGAGGCATCACTGGCAGGGAGAGGCATCACTGGCAGGGAGAGGCATCACTGGCTGGGAGAGGTATCACTCACGGGGAGAGGCATCTTTGGCAGGGAGGCATCACTGGAAGGGAGAGGCATCACTGGCAGGGAAAGGTAGCACTGACAGGGAGAGGCATCACTGGCAGGGAGATGCATCACTGGCAGGGAGAGGCATCACTGGCAGAGAGAGACATCACTGGCAGGGAGAGGCATCACTAGCAGGGAGGCATCACTGGCAGAGAGAGGCAGCTTTGTTATATATATATATATATATATATATATATATATATATATATATATATATATATATATATATGTCGTGCCGATTAGGTAAAACTGGTCAATTAGCAAGAACTCATTTAAAATTAAGTCCTTTCTAAAAAAATTCTTATACGTTTAAAGATATATTTTTTTCATTTACGTTAATGTAAAAATTTATAATTTTGTACCAAGAGAAACTTTGAAAACCTACCTAACCTTATTACAACAAGCGCAATATAATTTAGCCTAACCCAACTAAATATATTTTAGATACGTTAACATTAATTTAATAATAAACAAACACAATGAAATATATTTTTTTCGTTATGTTCAGAATGATTTTGGCGAAATTATTGCATACACAAATTTTCACTTGTCTTATATGGCAAGGTGAGCGTTGCTATTTAAGCCAAAATCGCAAGTTTTACCTAATCGGCACGACATATATATATATATATATATATATATATATATATATATATATATATATATATATATATATATATATATGTATGTATAATGTTCGTGGTTACTTTAATACTATACATTAACAGGAGGGCCCCTCTTATACAGCAGGTGTTTCTGGGCTACTGCTGTAAAGTGAAACCAAACTTCTTCCTCTCTTTTTTCCACTTTCAAATACATATCAAAGCCTGATAACATGTTTGCACTATCATATTAAGTGAGCAGTAGAGCTAGGCCTAAAAAAAATCATATACAGTAAACACATTACTTACTTTCATCCTTAGCATATAGCTATTATTCATTTTACCATGGTATAATGAATAATCTCATATCATAGAGATACTTCTTCCAAACTTAGAAAGAATCCCTTAGTCTCCGGTAATATGTATAAATTAATCAATACAAAATCCAGGTAATCCAGCCAGACCCATAATTAACTTCACAGGTTCAATTAACTACAAATTATCCAAATTCCTAATAGATATGTTGATCCCAATTGTTGACAAAGTTTCTAACTTTCATGTTAAAAATAATATTGATATAGTCACTAAGCACCATGACTGATTTAAATATTCACAATAGTATGTCACTTCGTTGTTCACAAAAGTTCCTACATTAACAAATATTCGCTCTTATCTCGCCTACAATCCAACATTACCTTTACTTACTTATGGGGGCTCTGGTGGTCTAGTGGCTAAAGCTCTCGCTTCACACGGCGAGGGCCTGGGTTCGATTCCCAGCCAGGGCAGAAACATTAGGCGTGTTTCTTTACACCTGTTGTCTATGTTCCCCATCAGTAAAATGGGTACCTGGGTGTTAGTCGACTGGTGTGAGTCGCATCCTAGGACACTGACCTAATCTGCCCGAAATGCTCAGCATAACAAGGGACTTTCTATATAGTAGTATGTCACTGATGTCAGCTAGGCCTGTATACCATGTACATGTACTTGTAGTAAATAAAGATATTATTATATTATTATTATTATTATTATTAATCTGCTGGAAATGGTGGCATCACTGTGCACTGCTGTTGTTCTTGTATTCATTTTGGGTCAGGACACACACAAAATAAGTAAAAAAAAAGTTGGCACCACCGAGACAGACTTTATACAGGGAAGGTCACAGGTCAACTGAGGTGAGTAACGGTCGTTTAGTTTGAATCTGCCCGTAGTCCGCCCACTTCCAGGTCTGCCAACTCTCCTCCTATTGTATGTATTTATAGTTTATATTTAAGCATTGATTAGGAGCTTTGCTTTTAGGCATAAACTAATTCTGTAAGTGGACATGTTTGACACAAATGACTAATTCCTTAGTAATGTATAAATCAAGTATTTTACATTTTATATGTGCATATTTGGCAAGGTTGGTACCCGCCATAGGACGTGACACTCGCCATGTAAATTGTGCACCGAAATGTATGTATTTTTATTTACGTTATGGATGCATAACATATTTTTTTCTTTGATAATGGTCTTCAGGGCACACAAGGGTCCATAATAAAGTATATTATACAAATTTAAGCCAGGGTAAACAGCAATTGCTTGAAAACTGCACCTAGGCGCCACATCATATATCAATATCTCTGATATGTTTCGTCTTCCATTGAATACCTACAGAAATTCTACTCAAATTGAAGGACGAGAGACATAGAATAACTCACCTGCCACCTATTGTACATGTATGGTATATAATGCCTACAAGATGAAGTTAGTTTAATATGTTTATTATGCAGCCCATACCCATGGTGTTGGCGGTGGTCATCCCATACCCATGGTGTTGGCGGTGGTCATCCCATACCCATGGTGTTGGCGGTGGTCATCCCATACCCATGGTGTTGGCGGTGGTCATCCCATACCCATGGTGTTGGCGGTGGTCAGACGATTACACAGGTATATAATGGGTCCACTATTTGTGGTTAAATTTTATAGAAATTAAATTTTTAGACTTGTGTTATCTTAGCCAGGCAACATATACTTTTTATTCTTACTTGTTATATTTTATACATTGCTTATGAAATTATTATTACACAAATTTTTTTCATGGGCATAAATTTTTTTCATCAGTACAATTTTTTTCATCTGTATAAATATATATTTTGACGTTGACCTATCTCCTTTGGTATATTTTTATCCCTGTAAATGGAATACCCCTATTTTTCTATAATTTTTCCTATAACTTCTACGCCAAAGATATGAATAACCATAGGCTAGATATTACAATTATAATGGGGTTGCATGATTTTACTAAAGTGTCCTGGAGGTGTACGTCCATAACAGAATTAATATTTGAAGTATTCTTTAAGATCCAGGGTAAATTAACTAAAAAGTAAAAAAACAGGTAAAGAAGCCTTTCTGTGTTATGCTGCCTATATAGCTTATAGCTGCCCTCTCATAATAGCCTGTTATAAGCTGCCCTCTCATAATAGGCTGTTATAAGCTGCCCTCTCATAATAGGCGTTATAGCTGCCTCTAATAGGCTGTATATAGCTGCCCTCTCATAATAGGCTGTTATAAGCTGCCCTCTCTAATAGGCTGTTATAAGCTGCCCTCTCTAATAGGCTGTTATAAGCTGCCCTCTCCTAATAGGCTGTTATAAGCTGCCCTCTCCTAATAGGCTGTTATAAGCTGCCCTCTCCTAATAGGCTGTTATAAGCTGCCCTCTCCTAATAGGCTGTTATAAGCTGCCCTCTCCTAATAGGCTGTTATAAGCTGCCCCTCTCCTAATAAAGCTGTTATAAGCTGCCCTCTCCTAATAGGCTGTTATAAGCTGCCCTCTCCTAATAGGCTGTTATAAGCTGCCCTCTCCTAATAGGCTGTTATAAGCTCCCTCTCCTAATAGGCTGTTATAAGCTCGCCTCTCCTAATAGGCTGTTATAAGCTGCCCTCTCCTAATAGGCTGTTATAAGCTGCCCTCTCCTAATAGGCTGTTATAAGCTCCCCTCTCCTAATAGGCTGTTATAAGCTGCCCTCTCCTAATTGGCTGTTATAAGCTGCCCTCTCCTAATAGGCTGTTATAAGCTGTCCTCTCCTAATAGGCTGTTATAAGCTGCCTCTCCTAATAGGCTGTTATAAGCTGCCCTTCCTAATAGGCTGTTATAAGCTGCCCTTCCTAATAGGCTGTTATAAGCTGCCCTCTCCTAATAGGCTGTTATAAGCTGCCCTCTCCTAATAGGCTGTTATAAGCTGCCCTCTCCTAATAGGCTGTTATAAGCTGCCCTCTCCTAATAGACTTCTATTTCTTCCAAAGAATTTATACAATTACATTCTTTCTTGAAGTTAGACGGTTCTGATTTCTTCCTTTTATAAATTACACTATTTTAACTTAAATGTCTAGTTGGTCGGTCGGTCGGTCGGTCGGCCCATTAGCAAATTATTACTATACAAAAAAATATATAGATAGATTATCTATCTATCTATCTATCTATATATATATATATATATATATATATATATATATATATATATATATATATATATATATATATATTATATTCGGTAAGCGTGACACCAAAGATATAAATAAATAAACATAGGTAATTCTTTTATAGTGTAGATGGAATATATTACAACTGAAAATTATAGTCAAAGTTATTCATGAAGTCAATAAAATTAAGAAAAATAAAATCAGACGTCTTCTTCGAAACCTAACATATTTTTTTTTTTCGAAAATGCTGTTTATCATTCATTTCTTATTTGTAATTCAATTTAATTTCCATGTTGAGGGCCTCCCAAACCTGAAGTGCCCCAGGCGTCCCAAGGTCTAAATCCGGCCCTGTGTCTACAAGATTCCTTGTAAAGTTTATTATGGTCAAACTGGGAAGAGTCTTGTACTAAGATTAAAATAACATATATACAGCATTAGAATTTAACAAGATTCCAATTGATTTTCAAAAGGCTGAGAAAGTTGTATCAAGCAAGTCCATGGTCGAGAGAAATATAATAAAATCAAGTTTCATAAAAAAAAAGTTTGGAAAAATAATATGAATTATTGTTTTAGGATTATACAAATTTGATTCATTTATAATCAAATTTGGGAAGAATTTAAGATACATTAGACAAGTTAAAATCTTAAAGCTTGAGCAGAATATAAGCTGTGTTTGACAGAGCGTTGACTACCTACTTACATCACCATAAAAAGGTCAAGTGTTGTAATGTGACCGAGAAGTGTAGTCTCGTCTTTATATGCCTTCCTGTTGATCTTTTACACTTCCTTGATAACGTGAGAAATCACAGTAGTTGTTCTGTGTATATTTTTTTTTTTTTTTTTTATTATTAACACATCGGCCGATTCCCACCAAGGCAGGGTGGCCCGAAAAAGAAAAACTTTCATCATCATTCATTCCATCACTGTCTTGCCAGAGGGGTGCTTTACACTACAGTTATAAAACTGCAACATTAACACCCTCCTTCAGAGTGCAGACACTGTACTTCCCATCTCCAGGACTCAAGTCCGGCCTGCCGGTTTCCTGAATCCTTCATAAATGTTACTTTGCTCACACTCCAACAGCACGTCAAGTATTAAAACCATTTGTCTCCATTCACTCCTATCAAATACGCTCACACATGCTTGCTGGAAGTCCAAGCCCTCGCACACAAAACTTCCTTTACCCTCCCTCCAACCTTTCCTAGGCCGACCCCTACCCCGCCTTCCCTCCACTACAGATTTATACACTCTCGAAGTTATTCTGTCTCGTTCCATTCTCTCTACATGTCCGAACCACCTCAACAACCCCTCCTCAGCTCTCTGGATAATAGTTTTGGTATTCCCGCACCTCCTCCTAATTTCCAAACTCCGAATTCTCTGCATTATATTCACACCACACATTGACCTCAGACATGACATCTCCACTGCCTCCAGCCTTCTCCTCGTTGCAACATTCATCACCCATGCTTCACACCCATATAAGAGTGTTGGTATAACTATACTCTCATACATTCCCTTCTTTACTTCCATGGACAGAGTTCTTTGTCTCCACAGACTCCGAAGTGCTCCACTCACCCTTTTTCCCTCATCAATTCTATGATTCACCTCATCCTTCATAGACCCATCTGCTGACATGTCCACTCCCAAATATCTGAATACATTCACCTCCTCCATACTCTCTCCCTCCAATCTGATATCCAATCTTTCATCACCTAATCTTTTTGTTATCCTCATCACCTTACTCTTTCCTATATTCACTTTCAATTTTCTTCTTTACACACCCTACCAAATTCATCCACCAACCTCTGCAACTTCTCTTCAGAATCTCCCAAAAGCACAGTGTCATCAGCAAAAGCAACTGTGACAACTCCCACTTCGTATTTGATTCTTTATCTTTTAACCCCACACCTCTTGCCAAGACCCTCGCATTCACTTCTCTTACAACCCCATCTATAAATATATTGAACAACCACGGTGACATCACACATCCTTGTCTAAGGCCCACTTTACTGGGAAATAGTCCCCTCCCTCCTACACACTCTAACTTGAGCCTCACTGTCCTCATAAAAACTCTTCACTGCTTTCAGTAACCTACCTCCTATTCCATACACCTGCAACATCTGCCACATTGCCCCCTATCCACCCTATCATACGCCTTTTCCAAATCCATAAATGCCACAAAAACCTCTGTACCCTTATCCAAATACTGTTCACCTATATGTTTCGCTGTAAACACTTGGTCTACACACCCCTACCTTTCCTAAAGCCCCTTGTTCATCTGCTATCCTGCTTTCTGTCTTACTCTTAATTCTTTCAATAATAACTCTACCATACACTTTACCAGGTACACTCAACAGACTTATTCCCTATAATTTTTGCACTCTCTTTTGTCCCCTTTGCCTTTATACAAAGGAACAATACACGCTCTCTGCCAATCCCTAGGTACCTTACCTCTTCCATACATTTATTAAATAATAGCACTAACCACTCCAAAACTATATCCCCACCTGCTTTTAACATTTCTATCTTTATCCCATCAATCCCAGCTGCCTTACCCCTTTCATTCTACCCACTGCCTCACGAACTTCCCCACACTCACAACTGGCTCTTCCACACTCCTACAAGATGTTATTCCTCCTTGCCCTATACACGAAATCACAGCTTCCCTATATTCATCAACATTTAACAACTCCTCAAAATATTCCCTCCATCTTCCCGATACCTCCAACTCTCCATTTAATAACTCTCCTCTCCTATTTTTAACTGTCAAATCCATTTGTTCCCTAGGCTTCCTCAACTTATTAATCTCACTCCAAAACTTTTTCTTATTTTCAACAAAATTTGTTGATAACATCTCACCCACTCTCTCATTTGCTCTCTTTTTACATTGCTTCACCACTCTCTTAACCTCTCTTTTTCTCTCCATATACTCTTCCCTCCTTGCATCACTTCTACTTTGTAAAAACCTCTCATATGCTAACTTTTTCTCCCTTACTACTCTCTTTACATCATCATTCCACCAATCACTCTTCTTCCCTCCCGCACCCACTCGCCTATAACCACAAACTTCTGCTGAACACTCTAACACTACATTTTTAAATCTACCCCATACATCTTCGACCCTATTGCCTACACTCTCACTAGCCCATTTATCCTCCAATAGTTGTTTATATCTTACCCTAACTGCCTCCTCTTTTAGTTTATAAACCTTCACCTCTCTCTTACTTACTGCTTCTATTTTCCTTGTATCCCATCTACCTTTTACTCCCACTGTAGCTATAACTAAAAGTGATCTGATATATCTGTGGCCCCTCTATAAACATGTACATCCTGAAGTCTACTCAAAAGTCTTTTATCTACCAATACATAGTCCAACAAACTACTGTCATTACGCCCTACATCATATCTTGTATACTTATTTATCCTCTTTTTCTTAAAATATGTGTTACCTATAACTAAACCCCTTTCTATACAAAGTTCAATCAAAGGGCTCCCATTATAATTTACACCTGGCACCCCAAACTTACCTACCACACCCTCTCTACATGTTTCTCCTACTTTAGCATTTAGGTCCCCTACCACAATTACTTCTCACTTGGTTCAAAAGTTCCTATACATTCGCTTAACATCTCCCAAAATCTCTCTCTCCTCTACACTCCTCTCTTCTCCAGGTGCATACACGCTTATTATGACCCACTTTTCGCATCCGACCCTTATTTTAATCCACATAATCCTTGAATTTACACATTTATATTCCCTCTTCTCCTTCCATAACTGATCCTTCAACATTATTGCTACCCCTTCCTTAGCTCTAACTCTCTGTGTATATATGTTCTGTGTATATATGTTCTGTGTATATATATATATATATATATATATATATATATATATATATATATATATATATATGTATATATATCGTACCAAATAGGTAAAATTGGTAAATTAGCAAGAACTCATTTAAAATTAAGTCCTTTCTAAAATTTTCTCTTATACGTTTAAATATATACTTTTTTTCATTTATGTTAATGTAAAAATTAATAATTTTGTACCAAAAGAACCTTAGAAAACTTACCTAACCTTATTATAACAAGGGCAATTTAATTTAGCCTAATTCAACTAAATATATTTTAGATAAGTTTTCAATAATTTAATAATACACAAACACAATGAAATATATTTTTTTTCGTTAGATTCAGAATGATTTTTACGAAATTGTTGCATACACAAATTTTCGCAAGAAGAAAGTTGCTATTTAAGTAAAAAATTGCAAGTTTTATCTATTCGGCACGACATATATATATATATATATATATATATATATATATATATATATATATATATAGTATATGCAATATTTGTGTATATGTAAATAATGCAGTAATAAAATGTTAAAAGTTGTCCCACCACTGCAAATAGAAAATCTTTCCAAGACACGCAATTTTCATAATCCCGGAACGATTTCATTTTGTTTATCAATTCTTCTTAAATATAAAATCATGGACAAAAATGTAATGTATAAAAACTATGCCAGGGTTTAGAATTTTCACGCAAAAAAATACTAGTTTGGAAGTATGAATTTGTTTTGGTCAAATATTTGTTTAATATTTTGAGTTGGTTACATTGTTAATTTAAGCTGACTTTCATGTGTTTGGTTACGTAATGTAGTCAGCCAATGTGTGTCCACGACGCCTTCATATCGACCAATGAGAGTGTTTGTTGTGGGCTTGTATAGAGTGAAGGGCGTGGCTTGTGACAACTTCAACCAATGAACGACGGAGATTGTGAAGGTGTGTTTGGCTGGCGCGAGACTTGGGAGTTGAGGCAGGGTTCAAGACCAAAGTTATTTTAATATCTGAAGCGACCGGATTTTGTTACTGCACACAGCCAAAGTACAAGGTCAGCCAGTCTGTACCCGAGTGAGTTAAAAGGTTGGTAGTAGTCGGTTTGGTGTGTATTTCAGTGTAAGAACTAACAAGGAGAATGTCAAGTAGTGGACAAACCAGCCAGTTGTACCATAATGGTCGTCTCCCTGGGCTTGCTTTGCACATTTTTCTCTCAGTTTTTGCCCTTTGAGACAATCTTAGCTATGGTGCTGCTGAGCCAACAGTAGTGTCTTGGCTTGCAATGTGCTCGCTGGTTGCAGTCCTTGTAGTGTAGGCCTATAGTTTGTTTATTTCAACTTTTAATACTGGAATATGAAACATTGGAAACCTAAAAAAAAATAATTAGCACTAAACAAAAGGTCATTTCACTGTGATATATGAACGAGGTACTAGAATGCTGTGCAGTATATTTTATTGCTAATTAATGAAGTTTGCACTATGTACAAACTTCATATCTTTGAGTAAATTTTAATTTTAGCCAAAATTATATCAAATATTTTTCTCGAATGTACATTTGTGAGAATTAACAGCCTATTAAGTTTAGATTTTTTATTTGCAGGTGAAATAGTAATAATTACATTATTTATATTGTGAAACTCAAATTTCGGTGATTGAACTGTATAATCAAACGTACAAATAGTGAACTGAATTGAATACCTTACTGTAGTGTCAACAAGGAACCTCACATCACCCCAGAAGTCATCTCTTGAATGGCGGTAAGTTTAATTTATAATTTTCATAACCCGCATTTAGTTATTTTGAGAAAAAATGAAAATAATAGTTGGTCATATAAGAACCCAAAATTAAAAATATAAGAATGAACCATAACTGTAAATATTGATGTAGATTGTAGAGCATTTAATTACTGAACGTTGTAATTAGACGAATCCCACCCATTCCTGGGGAAAAATTACTATCTCCTATTACTGTTTTTTCTGAAACATTGACAATTACTTAGACTCAGAGGTACGTCTATCATGGACTAGTTGGGAAAAGATAAAATGATTTTAAAATTTTCTTTTTTGAGACCTTGGAGTAACCATGGTCCGAGGAGCATTACGTTTCCACTAAAACGCTGTCGTGTCTGTATTTTGTCATCCCAACTACTCGTCAGTATCACATACCAATTTTCCCAGTTAATCACACTTAATGTTGATAGTGAGAGTGTGGCTATATAAGAAACATATAGCTGACGCAATAACTTTGTGTGCTTGCAAATGTATCTTGAAAAAGAGTTGTCGAACTTATTGTAGCCATCAGACTACAGTGGTAGATCGAGGAATAAATTTATGCTTGACCTTGGTTTCAGATCTCATCCATTCCCTGAAAGCAATTAAAATTATGCATTAGGAATTTTTCTGAAGCATATACTATAGTGCTGAAAATATCTAACAAAGAAAACCTACAAGAATGGATTCAGTTTGGATAAATTTAGAAAATACACAAAAGGACTTTTTTGAGGGGCAGTAGTTGATAAGTTGACACTAAATATAATTACCGAGGTAAACAATTTTTAGATATTAAAGATAGGTTAGACAGATGCATTAGTAAGGACGGCCTGCTTGACCATGAGCATGACCTCCCCGAGTTAGGACAGGAAGACAAGCTAGGTTGTAAATGAAGACAGGCTAGGTTGCAAATAAAGTAAACTACTAGCGGACTGGCTACAGGCCTAGAAATTAAAGAGTTGAATTCTTCCTCTTGGATATAATAATTATATAGGCTTTGAGCTGGAACATTATAAATAGTTTTTAAGACAGTAATTATCCAAACTGGAATTTAGGGAGATGCCGGGGAGAGGCTCTTGGTCCAAGGAAGTGGCGTGTTCTTCCATTGGATTGAACCTGATTGTTTCACATTACCCATACGTTCTATGACCCATGCGAGTTTAGCATTTACCCTTACTAGTAATAATAATAATTAATATAAAATGCAATATATTTTGTCGACTAACAAAAACTGCTTACAAGCTCTTGTCAAGCAACTTTACGCCATCTATTATTAGATTTACTTACCCTTGACTAGTGCCAACTCACAACTGAGCCTCAAGATATAGTTAATTCTCGCTTACCAGGAACTTTATGTGATTTTGGCATCAGCAGATTGTCTTGGGAAATAAATTTCATGTAAAAGTAAATAATATTTCATCTTCACATATAATTAAAATTCTTTATGGAGAAGCGGAAAAGAATTCTTCCTCCGTAAGCCAATCGTGTCGTAAGTGGCGACTAAAAAACTTTAGTTTTTCTTTTTAGGTCACCCTGCCTCGGTGGGATACGGCCGGTTTGTTGAAAAAATATAATTAAAATATTATAAATCTTCAAAAGAGCATCTGTTAAGTTTAACATTTCCATGGTATCTGATCTAAGTCGCAACACAAAGATCTTACTGTTAACCAGTGAAACTTTAACACCACTTGTGAGTCAGAACTGAAAGCTGCATAGGGGTAAAAATAAGTTAACCCTCTATGTGCTTAGGTGAAGAACAGGTTTTTTTTTTTATCTCTGTTAATTTTAAAGCTTAATCATAGTATCTTAACTCTTGATGCCAGGAGACTATACCATTTCATTTACATGCAAGTCCCCAGGTGTTGTTGCCACTCGGGAAGCCACTAAGTGCGGCTCAACATGCATACAGCTTGCACAACTGTTTAAGATGAAGCGAAGTTACAATATGATTTCTAACACTTTAATTTCATGAGAAATTCTTCTTCTCTACTTTGTATTCGTACAGATATATGCTAACACCATTTATAAACAGTTATGATAGCTACTGCTCGCGAGGCATTCATTATTCTGCAAAATTGTCTTAGCGATGCCACGCCAATCACTGGCGATTTAGTGAAGTATGTGGAAAGCGTTTGCTTAACCCATTCCAAGCAGAAATACAATCATCTGTGCCATTATCATGTAGTGCAGTCAACGTGTACTGAAGGTGAATTTTATGCATATTTAGTTTTGAACCATGGTCTTTTACTGTAAATAGTGATGACTACCATGCAGCAGATTACTGCTATAGTGACCCCTCTAGTTGCCAAATTTCCTCACTCCTGGACTAAATGATAACATAAGAACTTAATAAAGTAATGTTGCAGTAAGCCTATTGACCCCTGCTAGACAGGCTCAACTCACCCAACCATAATCACTCGTATACCCGTCCAACTTGTATTAAGCTATCCAAAGCTCTCACGCCAATGACGGTACTTGGGAGTTTGTTCAAGCCATCTACAACTATAGCCAAACCAGTACTTACATATGTTTTCCAAGTCTAAATTAATCAAAATTGAATCCATTGCTGCGAGTTTTGTTTTGGTTACATACTTATTGCTCTTTATTTGTACCCCTCGTTTATCCCGGTCACAGTTCGCTGAATCTAATTAAGGTCTGTTTGATTAAGAGCCGAGTTTAAAGTGAAGTTACCTGTTCCGTGTTAAAAAAAAGGCGAGATATACTAGTAATGAATGTTTAATGTTGATATGAAGGAGAATTCGCTAGTCATTTCACGAAAAAGAAACTGGAAGAAAAATATAATGCTCAGTGAGCTACTCTAGATATCCCTCTGGGGATACCTGATGCCGAGTAAATAGATGGGGTTGTTTAGACACTTTAGAAACACATGCACTAAAATTTATTAAAAAAGAAACATTATTATGTGAACGAATTGCTTTATGGGGTTAAAGAAGAGCAATCATATTACCATCCGTGCCTGGGGCCCCTCAAAGCTAACATGGTTTCTCAGGTACACAACGAGACGCTAACCAATCTTAAAAATGTTGATAACCTGGCTGATTTATATGTATTCAGTCTAGTTTTATACAGACTTATAGAGTATAAATCAAAACAGTGTTCACGACTGAAATGTAAGAGTAACTGGATTTATTTCGGCCGCTGCTTGATCGTAGAAAGATGTGCCCCGCGCCTCTAGTCCTCAACCCACGCAAGAACTACAGAAGATGAACCTCAGAACCCTCAAGATATTCAGGAGCTGGGGACCATCATCTTGAAGAGACTCAAAAGTTTTAGCTAAAGACATTCAAGAGGTCTAGCACCTGTACTTTAAAATCTTCAATATCTGAATAATTAAAATCTGAATCTTGTAAGTAAAATACATCGGTGCTGAAGGATTGAAGTTGATCAAAAGAAACACTGAAATTTTTTTGCATGGTAACCAATATCACAATTTCTTCAGTAAGTGGCAAATTTGTATGTATACAGCCTAAGAGCAATCTTCATTTTCGTCTAAGTTACACCAGCTTTGAAAATTTGAAGCCACTCAGACGAGGCGTTCTTTAGTTATCGCATTAGTTATCCCAATTTATTTAATAAAGTTGTTACTTACATAGTCCACAAATACAGCAAATCTTCACTTGAGTAAAAATAAGCCAACAGTGAAAGTTTGAAGCCGATCATACAAGGCATTCTCAACTTATTGTACACAAAATGTATCCTACTTTTTTGTGGTACAGTTGTGCAAGTGGCACGTGCACACTTCAGTAACAAGCTGAACTTGTGCAATAGGATACACCGGTGCTGAAAATTTGAAGCCAGTAGACACCTATACTGCTTAATAAAAATCAGACTCTTCCTCTAAGATACACCAACGTTGGAGTTTGAACTACTCATAAGGAAAACTTGAGGAAATTAAAACTGTATCAGGGTATACAACAAATTCTAACCACACAATAAAGCGAAAAACTAATGTGAAGGACCTGGGATTGATAATGTCAGAGGATCTCACCTTCAAAGACCACAACAATGTATCTACCTCATCTGCTAGAAAAATGATAGAATGGATAATGAGAACCTTCAAAACTAGGGACGACAAACCCATGATGATTCTCTTCAAATCGCTTGTTCTCTCTAGGCTGGAATACTGCTGTGCACTAACTGCCCCTTTCAAGGCTGACAACATTGCTGACCTGGAGAGTGTACAGAGAACTTTCACGGCACACAAGTACGATAAAGCACCTAAATTACCTGGAACGGTTGAAGTCCCTTGATTTGTATTCCCTGGAACGCAGGCGAGAAACATACATGGTAATATACACTTGGAAAATCCTAGAGGGATTAGTACCAAACGCACACAAAAATCACTCCCTACGAAAGCAAAAGACTCGGCAGGAGATACAATATTCCCCCAGTGAAAAGCAGGGGCGCCACGAGTACACTAAGAGACAACACAATAAGTGTCAGGGGCACAAGACTATTCAACTGCCTCCCAGCATACATAAGGGGGATTACCGATATACCCATGGGTGTCTTCAAGAAGGCGCTGGACAGGCACATAAAGTCAGTACTTGATCAGCCAGGCTGTGGTTCTTACGTCGGTTTATGTGCGCCCAGCAGTAACAGCCTGATTGATCAGACTGATTCCACCACGAGGCCTGGTCTCAGATCGGGCCGCGGAGGCGTTGACCCCCGAAACCCTCTCCAGGTATACTCTCTTGAAAGATGTGGAACTGTATCTTACAAAAATAATAATTTAAACTCTGCGATCAACGTTATTTTTATATATAATTGTTGTGATCGTTGGGTTAAGTTCTCAGTGTGCTTCCGCACGTTACCTGGTGTGATGTTTTGATCTTGTGTTGCTATAGTTCAGCTAGTGTAATGTTTTGGGCTTGTATTACTTTGGTTCAGTGGTGTGATGCTTTGATATTGTGTTGCTGTGGTTCAGTTAATATGATGTTTTGATTTTGTGTTGCTATGGTTCAGTTAATATGATGTTTTGATCTAGTGTTGCTATGGTTCAGTTAATATGATGTTTTGATTTTGTGTTGCTATGGTTCAGTTAATATGAAGTTTTGATCTTGTGTTGCTATGGTTCAGTTGGTGTAATGTTTTGGGCTTGTGTTGCTATGGTAGAGCTGCTGGCTGTGGCGTGACAAGTCTTGTGGGTGATGCAGCCAATGTCAAGTGTGGGTGACACTCCTCATGACCTTCCTGCTAACATCTCGGGACGCTTGTGTACTAACCACTATAGTGGAAGCTTAAGAGGCACGTCAGTTCCCCTCTCTTCTAATAATATGTTATCTTTTCCCTATAATCTACCTTGTCCATAGTACTATCGAATTTGCTTTGTCTGCTTTCGTAAGGTGAAGTCCAGGATCTTTCCTTAATTCATGGTATAACTTAACAAATCTTTGAGGACACTTGTGTTGCAGAGGTCTGAGCTTTGCTCAGATCTCTGCAACACAATTATGAAGTTCAATGCTGAGAAATTTCAAATACTTCGATAAGGAAGAACGTGAGGAAATTAAAAGTATATCGGAGTATAAAACAAATTCCAACCACACAATAGAGCGAAAAATTAATATAAAAGACCTGGGAATGATAATGTCAGAGAATCTCACTTTCAAAGGCCACAACATTGTATCAATCACATCTGCTAGAAAAATGACAGGATGGATAATGAGAACCTTCAAAACTAGGGATGCCAAGCCCATGACACCCTTCAGGTCGCTTGTTCTATCTAGGCTGGAATATTGCTGCACACTAACAGCACCTTTCAAACCAGGTGAAATTGCTGACTTAGAAAATGTACAGAGAACCTTCACAGCACACATAAGTGCGATAAAACACCTAAATTACTGGGAACGTTTGAAGTTCCCCGACCTGTACTCCCTGGAACACAGGCGGAAGAGATACATGATTATATACACTTAGAAAATACCAGAGGGATTAGTACCAAATTTGCACATGAAAATCACTCCCTATGAAAGCAAAAGACTCTGCAGACGCTGCAACATCCCCTCAATGAAAAGCAGGGACACCACTAGCACGATAAGAGACAACACAATAAGTGTCAGGGGCCCAAGACTGTTCAACTGCCTCCCAGCATACACAAGGGATTACCAATAGACCCCTGGCTGTCTTCAAGAAGGCTTTGGATAGGCACCTAAAGTCAGTACCTGATCAGCCGGGCTGTGGCTCATATGTCGGTTTATGTGCTGCCAGTAGTAACAGCCTGGTTGATCAGGCCCTGATCCACCATGATGCCTAGTCACAGACTGGGCCACGGTGACGTTGATCCCCGAAACCCTCTCCAGAGTTGGCAGTGGTTGCAGTATACTCAACAGAAAGCCAAAAAATTTTCCAGTAAACTTCCTACGCCAGTTGCTCTACCATAGCTAACAACAGTGATGCAGTAGCATTTGTTGATGTGGTGGAGTGGGAAAAATCTAGAAAAATTAAATACAGTGATATATTAAAAACCCAAATCAGGCCGTAAAAGAGGTGCCAGAGATCACCAATACCCTCAACACGTAGAAATTGCCACCAGTCACCAGTTCACCAAACACGCAAGTCAGATAATAATAATAAAAATAATAATATCTTTATAATCTATAAAATTATATATATTAAACTACAGTATATATTACCATCATAAAAATCTGTGTAATCTACAGCAAGAGTAACACGTGAAGTCTTGCTTGGATTGCATGCAGTCTCTGTGGAAAATGGTCCCATGGGTCATTTATGGACTTTAAGCAATCAATCACTAATGATATTAAATCAGGAAAATGTTTTTGGGTATGCCCAAGCGAGAGGCACCTGTGGGAGAAAATTACATCCATACTAAAAGACAGGAACACCAACAAAAATGATCCTTTAAAACATGACAATATTGTATAACAGCTGATAAAATAAAAGGAGTGGGTCAGATTGGGGATGTCACCCCTGGTTCTACTGCTATCTTGGTGGACAGTACTTGTAACAATACAGACATGAAAGACAGCGCACCAGATGGTGCTGGTGCTGTCCTGGAGGACAGTGCACCAGATGGTGCTGGTGGTGTCCTGGAGGACAGTGCACCAGATGGTGCTGGTGGTGTCCTGGAGGACAGTGCACCAGATGGTGCTGGTGGTGTCCTGAATGACAATGCACCAGATGGAGATAGTGGCCCTGGAGATAGTTATATGAATTCCAGAGTTACAAAGAGATAGTTATATGAATTCCAGAGTTACAAAGTAGCAATACTGCTGGAAATGAAATAAAAAGGGATGATTCTTCAGTAACAGTGTTGATACATTACCAGTGAAAACTGGTACTAATGTTAGTACAGGGGCTGTAGATAATGGGGAGACAAAAAATAATTCACCAGTAGGGAACGCAGGCACAACAAATCCTGGCAAACAGGAATCCAATTTATGAAAATTCTATGCCTTGGGTATCTGCAGGCATGGCATATCTGGAAAAACAGGTGGGACGTGCAGTTTTGACCATCCCAAAAAATGCCACACCCACATGATAACAGGAGAATGTAACTCTTTCTTGTAATTTATTTCACCCAGAAATGTGTCACTTGTCAGTCCATGAAAGACAATGCTACAACATATATTGTCAAGCACACCATCTAAAGGGGACAAGAAGATACAGATCACTCAGACCATGGGAAACAAACCAGGAGAGCCACAACCGCTCCAGAAACGGAGGTTTTTAGTGCTACTAAGAAAAATCTGGCAAGAAATGACAGAAATCTTACACCAACAACTCAAAACACTTATGGAGTGGAGGTGCAGTCATTGGCCTCCACTCCAGAACAACAGATATTAGTGCCAACAAAGCCCCCTACATACCATCAGTACGACAACATTTATCTTTGCAAACATACAGGGTCTAAAGCCATCAACAAACAACAAAATATTTTTCATTAATGGACTGCTCACTGAGTCAACTGCAATGTTTGTGGTTTTCACAGAGACCTATATAAAGGATCACTTTGACAACGAAATATGGATCGCAGGTTATAACCTATTCAGATGCGACAGAGTAAACAGGCAACAAGGAAAGGTTGGCCTGTATGTCACAGAGTCACTCATTTGCTCAGAACTACTAAACACCTCAAATGATGTAGTTGAAGTTTTTGGGAGTAAAGATCAAAAACCAAAGCCTTGTGATCGTGGTTGTATACAAGCCTCCGGATGCTACTTCTCAACAATTCCAGGAAAAGCTTTTCAAAATTGACCACTATCTGGAAAATCTCCCAACTCCTGCCCAAACATCTTGCAGCTGAGTGATTTCAACTTAAGACACCTAAAGTGGAGGAATATGGTTAATAATGTTTTAGCAGAGAAAACCCCAGGAGGCAGCTCAGACGAAAATTCACACACACATGAGCTATTAAATTTCTGCAACAAATTCACCTTAAAGCAACAAATAATAGTCAACAAGACTGGAAAATACACTGGACCTCATCTTCACCAACAATGATGATCCGATACGAAATATAACAGTATCAAAGACAATACACTCAGATCACAATATAATAGAGGTACAGACATGTATGCACAGGGCTCCTGACCAGCAAAAGGTGACCAGTTATGAAGGTGCCTTCACCAAATTCAACTTCAGTAACAAAAGCATACAGTGGGATGAAGTTAACCATGTCATCAAGTGCCTTCAGCATTCTATGGAGAAAAAGCATTGGCACAGGGGTCATCCCACAGTCATTAAAAACAACAGATATAGCCCCCTGCACTAAGGTGGCAGTAAAACAATTGCAAAGAATTACAGACCAATAGCACTAACGTCCCATATCATAAACATCTTTGAAAGGGTTCTAAGAAACATGATCGCCACTCACCTAGATGTCCATCAGTTACACAACCCAGGGCAACATGGGTTTAGAGCAGGCCGCTCCTGCCTGTTCCAACTGCTGGACCACTATGACAAGGTCTTAGATGCACTAGAGGACGAACAAAATGCAGGTGTAGTATACATAGACTTTGCGAAAGCCTTTGACAAGTGCGACCATGGTGTAATAGTGCACAAAATGCATGAAAAAGGAATAACAAGAAAAGTTGGTAGATGGATCTATAACTTCCTAACAAATAAAACACAAAGAGTAAACAGAGTAAAGTCAGAGGCGGCTACAGTGAAAAGCTTGGTTCCACAATGCACAGTACTCGCCCAAATCCTGTTCCTTATCCTCATATATGACATAGACAGAGATGTAAACCACAGCACCGAGTCTTCCTTTGCGGATGACACACGAATCTGCATAACAGTGTCATCCATCGAAGACACTGCAAGACTCCAAGCAGACATCAACCAAATCTTTAAATGGGCTGCAAAAACCAATATGAAGAGAAATTTCAATTACTCCAGTATGGAAAACTCGAGGAATTTAAAACTGTATCGGAGTATAAAACAAATTACAACCATACAATATAACAAAAAATTAATGTGAAGGACCTGGGAGTGATAATGTAAGAGGATATCACTTTGAAAGATCACAACAATGTATCAAACACATCTGCTAGGAAAATGATAGAATTGTTAATGAGAACCTTCAAAACTAGGGATGACAAGTCCATGACGATTCTCTTCAAATCGTTTGTTCTGTCTAGGCTGAAATACTGCTGTACACTACCGGCCCCTTTCAAGGCAGGTGGAATTGCAGACCAGGAGAATGTACAGAGAACTTTCATGGCACGCATAAGCACCTAAATTACTGGGAACGACTGAAGTCCCTTGATTTATATTTCCTGGAATGCAGGCGAAAAAGATATATGATAATATACACTTGGAAAATCCTAGAGGGACTAGTCCCAAATTTGCACACGAAAATCACTCCCTATGAAAGTAAAAGACTCTGCAGATGCAACATTCCTAGAACGAAAAGCTGGGGCACCACGAGTAGGCTAAGAGACAACACAGTAAGTGTCAGGGGCCGAGAACTGTTCAACTGCCTTCCAGCATACATAAGGGGGATTACCAATAGACCACTGTCTGTTTTCAAGAAGGTGCTGGACAGGCACCTAAAGTCAGTACTTGATCAGCCGAGCTGTGGTTCGTACGTCGGTTTGCCTGCGGCCAGCAGTAATAGCCTGGTTGATCAGGACCTGATCCACCGGGAGGCCTGGTCACAGACCTGACCGCGGGGGCGTTGATCCCCGAAACTCTCTCCAGGTATATTCCAGGTATGTTTTAGTTTTCACTGAGACATATGATAAAAAATTTACAGAACATGATTTATCACTTTCCATTAATACACACCGCCAATATGGACGTAACAATTTGTTTACGATCCCAAGTATGAGAAATTTATATGCTTTTTTAGTGACCTTTACATGAAGTGTTGTAAATATGACGCTACCTACGTGGCAACATGTATACCCTCATTACCAAAAATGGAATGTTGCAGTTGGGAGTTTTGGATCTGGCCAGTGTAAGACAAAGTTTCTAGGTATGCTTGCAAAGTGAAGGTATTGTATGCTTGCATAGTGAAGGTATTGTATGCTTGCATAGTGAAGGTATTGTATGCTTGCATAGTGAAGGTATTGTATGCTTGCATAGTGAAGGTATTGTATACTTGCATAGTGAAGGTATTGTATGTTTGCATTGTGAAGGTATTGTTGTATGCTTGCATAGTGAAGGTATTGTATGCTTGCATAGTGAAGGTATTGTATGCTTGCATAGTGAAGGTATTGTATGCTTGCATAGTGAAGGTATTGTATGCTTGCATAGTGAAGGTATTGTATGCTTGCATAGTGAAGGTATTGTATGCTTGCATAGTGAAGGTATTATATGCTTGCGTAGTGAAGGTATTGCATGCTTGCATAGTGAAGGTATTGTATGCTTGCATAGTGAAGGTATTGTATGCTTGCGTAGGGAAGGTATTGTATGCTTGCATAGTGAAGGTATTGTATGCTTGCATAGTGAAGGTATTGTATGCTTGTATAGTGAAGGTATTATATGCTTGCGTAGTGAAGGTATTGTATGCTTGCATAGTGAAGGTATTGTATGCTTGCATAGTGAAGGTATTGTATGCTTGCATAGTGAAGGTATTGTATGCTTGCGTAGTGAAGGTATTGTATGCTTGCGTAGTGAAGGTATTGTATGCTTGCATAGTGAAGGTATTGTATGCTTGCATAGTGAAGGTATTGTATGCTTGTATAGTGAAGGTATTGTATGCTTGCATAGTGAAGGTATTGTATGCTTGCATAGTGAAGGTATTGTATGCTTGCATAGTGAAGGTATTG
This sequence comes from Cherax destructor, assembly GCA_009830355.1. Classification (NCBI taxonomy): domain Eukaryota; kingdom Metazoa; phylum Arthropoda; class Malacostraca; order Decapoda; family Parastacidae; genus Cherax; species Cherax destructor. The sequence goes on along the minus strand of WNWK01007147.1, from coordinate 63,348 downwards.
TATGCTTGCATAGTGAAGGTATTGTATGCTTGCATAGTGAAGGTATTGTATGCTTGCATAGTGAAGGTATTGTATGCTTGCATAGTGAAGGTATTGTATGCTTGCATAGTGAAGGTATTGTATGCTTGCATAGTGAAGGTATTGTATGCTTCCATAGTGAAGGTATTGTATGCTTGCATAGTGAAGGTATTGTATGCTTGCATAGTGAAGGTATTGTATGCTTGCATAGTGAAGGTATTGTATGCTTGCATAGTGAAGGTATTGTATGCTTGCATAGTGAAGGTATTGTATGCTTGCATAGTGAAGGTATTGTATGCTTGCATAGTGAAGGTATTGTATGCTTGCATAGGGAAGGTATTGTATGCTTGCATAGTGAAGGTATTGTATGCTTGCATAGTGAAGGTATTGTATGCTTGCATAGTGAAGGTATTGTATGCTTGCATAGTGAAGGTATTGTATGCTTGCATAGTGAAGGTATTGTATGCTTGCATAGTGAAGGTATTGTATGTTTGCATAGTGAAGGTATTGTATGCTTGCATAGTGAAGGTATTGTATACTTGCATAGTGAAGGTATTGTATGTTTGCATAGTGAAGGTATTGTTGTATGCTTGCATAGTGAAGGTATTGTATGCTTGCATAGTGAAGGTATTGTATGCTTGCATAGTGAAGGTGTGCCTCTATAGTGAAGGTATTGTAGATGAATGGTTCAGAGAACCGACATGTTGATAAAATAGACACATGTCAACACTTGGGTATCTTTAATGAGGAAACGTTTCGCCACACAGTGGCTTCATCAGTCCATACAAAGGAGAATGGTGAAGAACAGGAGGAGTTTGAGGCAATCAGTCCCTCAGCCATGAGTCGATGTAATCACTCCATGAATCTTGAAAAGAATACAGCATATGTGCGAAGAAGTGGCTTATATACTGTAGGCAGAAGAGGTGAAGCAGTCGTAGGTGGTATCACATTTGACCAATGTGGAAGTAGGTCATGCAAGGTATACTTGCATAGTGTAATGAGACACGAGTGACGTAGCTCCATAGAATATGACGCACTTCACTCTCTTCCTGTCCACTTCCTCGATAAAACCCAGATAGGGTCTTGATGTTCAGGGTATGTTTCACATTATGTCCCTGCAAAGGGGGATGGGGTTGCTTTGATACCGGTGAAGGGCTCTTGGTTCAAAGAATTGGAGCTACTCTGCCTTTCCTTGGAACGAATCTGCCTCACAATCTTCAAGCGCTGAATGATCCTTACATGTTTAGCGCTTTCCCCTTTACACTTTTCACTTGTACTATCGTTAACTATGGACAGTTGATCCCATGTATCAGAAATCTTCCCTATGAGGATAGACTGAGGCCCTGAATCTGCACTCTCTAGAAAGGCGTAGAATTAGGGGGGATATGATTGAGGTGTATAAATGGAAAACAGGAATAAATAAAGGGGATGTAAATAGCGTGCTAAAAATATCTAGCATAGACAGGACTCGCAGCAGTTGTTTTAAGTTGGAAAAAATCAGATTCAGGAAGGATATAGGAAAGCACTGGTTTGGTAATAGAGTTGTGGATGAGTGGAACAAACTCCCGAGTACCGTCATAGAAGCTAAGATGTTGTGTAGTTTTAAAAATAGGTTGGATAAATACATGAGTGGGTGTGGGTGTGAGTTGGACCTGACTAGCTTGTGCTACTAGGTCAGATGCCGTGCTCTTCCCTTAAGTGAATGTGACTGACCTGACTAGGTTAAGGCATTGGCTTAAGCCGGTGGGAGAATTGGACCTGCCTCGCATGGGCCAGAAGGCATGCTGCAGTGTTCCTTCTTTCTTTTGTTCTTATATCTTATACTTAGTATACTTTTTATTAACGATTTTCAAGAATATTTGCTTCATATACCTCTTGTGTTTCTCATGCCAACACAGAGACAGTCACTCCCCTGCCAATGTGTGGTTGACGTACCTGCTGAATTATTTATATCATAATCAAGAACATATTTTGGTCCCAGGCGGCATTACTTTTCCATTTATAGACTATGGTGTCAGCTTCCTAATCTTAAGTAGGAAAAACAGTGGCGTGATGCACATCAAAGGATATAATACTTGATATTTAATCATCATTGAATGTTTTTAAATAGATATATGAAAATTAAATTATTCACGACCGCTTCAGTTTGTGTGATGTGATATAGTTAAGTAGAAGGACTGGTAAAACTTGTCTGTGTACAGCGGAATATACTCGCATATTCAAATGTTTGGCCAGGATATAATGATTTCAAATATTACAAAACATAATGACTAAATTTATAATTTCATTATGCATTGTAGGGCGTTCGAAAGACAACACAAATAGCGTTATCTACTTTCTTGGTGTGTTGTATCAGACGATCTAGTGCTGGAGATAGTCCCAAAATACTGGAGAAGCTATTGAATTCATAATCAAAAGTTTATTAAGGAAGCAAGGCCACGGATATCATTACAGCTATTCAGATAGACAAATCCATAACATTTTAATATTTTACCTTGAGAGGCGTATAAGTGAACATACCGACGTTAAATTACACTCCATATAATTAACTTACCACTGTTGATGTAACCTTCATCCTTGACTTTTTCGATGTATAGGTATCACTACCTTTATAATTTGCCATCATCTTATTGCAGCAAATCATGATTTTTTTTGTAAACTGCTACCGGTAGTTGTCTACTCTTGTCATCTGCTACATTGCAAGACAAGAGTGCCGGAGAGTGTTTATCATTGCTCTCCACACACTTTACATTGTCTTTCCTCTTGGAGTTGCTACACCAACCTGTCACATATACAGGTAACCTAAACACATCCTCACCATATTCTCTACTTTTCTATTTCCACCTATTTTTTTAATCACAAATAAACATTCCTATTCAAGGAGTCTAGAGTCTTGATTTAAAATTTCATTGTAATTTACTGCAGTGGTTCTCCAAAAATGTAGTCTGTATTTTCTTGTGATTATATTTCTGCAAATTTATCTGTTCTGTCATTTCCTGCGATGTTAACTTGAGATGGTATCCACCCAAACTTTATAAATGTTTTGTTATTTTCTAGCATTTTTTGCATTTCTTCTACAATATTGTTGGAGATATTTCTCAAGTTTAAATTGAACATGGCTGACACTGAATCCGAAAATGCAACAAAGTTGATTCTAGTTTTTTCAAGCAACTTCAGTGGCCAATTTAAGATAAATATTGTTTTTAACTGCAGAAAGCGCTGATACAGCAACACCACTTTCAGGATTTAGTGATCCATCAGTTAATAGTCGAGACATCCATCAGATTCAGTGTCAATAATGGCTAAATATTTCGTCATCTTTACCACTGAGTTAAGTTATCGTTACTATTATCTCACTTTCCTCCCACTGATGACGTCTTTTCATGTCCTTGCTGTGACAGAGTTGGTTATGCAGGTGATTATTAATAACAATAGACAACAAATTTGAACTTTTAGTCCAGCTCAAGAGCCAAATTGGTTGTTTTAGGTTAACATTGACGCATTGATCACGAATCTGAGCTTGTTTAGTCTCAATCACGCAATTTTTTTAAAAATCCTTTGATTAATATTTTGGTTATTTAAAGTTGAAAACCCACACGATATATGCTACTTAACAATCATAGGTATATTATATCATGCATAGATATTACGTTTTGTGTATGCAATGACACACTAATTTTTCTCAATGTAAATTAATTATATATCTACCTGGAGTCTACATGGAGGGCATTCCGTGGATCGACGTCCCCGCGGCCCGGTCTATGACCAGGCCTCCCGGTGGATCAGGGCCTGATCAACGAGGCTGTTACTGCTGGCTGCACGTAGTCCAACGTACGAACCACAGCCCGGCTGATCTGGCACTGACTTTAGGTATCTGTCCAGCTCCTCTTGAAGGCAACCAGAGGTCTACTGGTAATGCCCCTAATGGCTGGTGGGAGGCTGTTGAACAGTCTTGGGCCCCGGACACTTATTGTGTTTTCTCTTAGTGTACCAGTGGCGCCCCTACTTTTCACTGGGGGTACGTTGCACCGTCTGCCAAGTCTTTTGCTTTCGTATGGAATGATTTATGTGTGCATATTAGGGACCAGTCCCTCCAGAATCTTCCAGGTGTAGATTATGATATATCTCTCTCGCCTGCGCTCCAGTGAATATAAGTCTAGTGCTTCCAGGCGTTCCCAGTAGTTAAGGTGTTTGATGGAACTTATACGTGCAGTAAAGGTTCTCTGTACATTCTCTAGATCTGCAATTTCACCTGCCTTGAATGGGGATGTTAATGTACAGCAGTATTCTAGCCTAGAGAGAACAAGTGATTTAAAAAGGATCATCATTGGCTTGGCATCTCTTGTCTTGAATGTTCTCATTATCCATCCTATCAGTTTCCTCGCAGTTGTAATAGTGGCATTGTTGTGGTCCTTGAAGGTGAGGTCTTCGGACATTACCACACCCAGGTCCTTCACATTACTTTTCCGCTCTATTGTGTGATTGGAGTTTGTAATATACTCAGTCCTAGCTATTAATTCCTCCAGTTTTCCATAACGGAGTAGTTGGAATTTGTCTTCATTGAACATCATATTGTTCTCTGTTGCCCATTGGAAAACTTGGTTTATATCTTCTTGCAGATTTGCAGTGTCCTCAATGGATGACACACTCATGCAGATCCTAGTATCGTCTGCAAAGGATGATACAGTTCTGTGGTTTACATCTCTGTCTATGTCTGATATGAGAATGAAGAACAGGATAGGTGCGAGTACTGTGCCTTGTGGGACAGAGCTCTTCACTATGGCAGCATCCGATTTAACTCTGTTTACCACTACTCTTCGTGTTCGATTGGTTAGGAAGTTGAAGATCCATCTGCCTACTTTGCCAGTTATCCCTTTAGCACGCATTTTGTGTGTTATTACACCATGATCGCACTTGCCCAAGGGTTTTGCAAAATCTGTGTATACTACATCTGCATTCTGCTTGTTTTCCAGAGCATCTAAGACCATATCATAGTGGTCTAGCAGTTGCGAGAGGCAGGCATTAAAATAATATAAATTTTCGTATAGTGATGCAAACATATTTACATCACAGTTTTCAGTTTTTTCCTCGCTTGTGTTCAGTACGGTTCTCTTGCACCAGTGTTCAGTACGGTTCTCTTGCACCAGTGTTCAGTACGGTTCTCTTGCACCAGTGTTCAGTACGGTTCTCTTGCACCAGTGTTCAGTACGGTTCTCTTGCACCAGTGTTCAGTACGGTTCTCTTGCACCAGTGTTCAGTACGGTTCTCTTGCACCAGTGTTCAGTACGGTTCTCTTGCACCAGTGTTCAGTACGGTTCTCTTGCACCAGTGTTCAGTACGGTTCTCTTGCACCAGTGTCCAGCAGTAGTCAACCATCAGTCAGGTGTCCCTGATATCTCTTCTCCATGATGGCTGTCTTGGTGAAATCGTTCACCGTGGGGTTTTATTTTAGAAACACATCTTTTTAAATTTGAACTGAAACCATTGTTGACCAGTGTAATTTAGACCTTTAATAGTTACATTTTTTCTAACTTCTTCCCCGATACTGCCCTTTGTTAAGCACAATTTTAATCTTTATTTGGAATGTTGTTTATATTATCTCTTAATAGTTTAGTGGCAAAAACAGTGAGTAACTGTCATACTCTGTCATAGATTTACTGGAGATTCAACTCAAGTTTGAACTTACCGTAGCTTGAGTCAAAACTTGCTCATGTTTCTTGATGCTTGTTTTCCTAAGAGTCAAGAGTGCAGGAACATCATAGTCTATAAAGCTTCTGACGTATGCAATGTACAACATGCGAAGAACTGATATAGACCAACCCCTAAAAAAATGATATAATCCAGAGAGGAAATGCCTGCTGTGTATTAATTACGAGTATACTGTTTACCGCGGAAGTTGGCTTTAGTGCTTGTAATTTAGGTTTTATACTCTCATACAGGTTCTCATTCCTAGTGTATCAAGTAGAATGTATACAAAGTTATTTTTTTATTTCATTTTTTTTACAACAAAATGGTAAAAGATGTGAATATGAAGTTTTCCACATATGATACCTTGATGGTCGTCTTATTTATGCAAGCTAAACGTGCACCTTTAATTTCTTGTAACACATTTAGTCGATACTCCAATTCATTCTACGTATGGGCCAACACATACCTGGTGTGACATTTCCGATGCCATCATTTAATTTGGCATGAAAAGAGAAATACGGGTAACAAAAACTATGTTGTCTTGTGAATTCTTATTCCCCAGTCTTACTGGAATTGATACTTGATTCCGTGGTAATCTTCCAGTGATAGATTTAGTGCTTTCCTTAAATTTGATATCAGGGGTTTGTCGTATATGTACACTCAATTTTGGTTGTTACTAGAGGGTGCACATCTTAAGATATAGGTTAGCTTGGGTAGGATTAGACACCTTGGGAGAATATTCAAGTCATTGTGAACATCCAAATCACTCATCTTTTCCAGTCCTCGAGGACTGTGTTAATAGCCTGTTGATCCAGAGGTGATCCCAGTATAATGCTGTTAGTGAGAGTGGTATCTGAGGCTTCTAGTTGGTTGAGTTGATTTCGCAATTAAAAGGATTGAGAAAGAGTTGCAGAGTCTCTTCCCTTCACTTCACCAGGCGAAGTTCTCCTACTAGATAATGTGTTCCTACCAGAGTGCCACCAACTAGGTACCAGTTGTTGAGCTCGCTGCTAAATCTGGCTGAGTTCTCTTTCTTCTGGACGCCCTCTGTCGAAGTGATTTCATGTTCACTGAACAGCTAAATCGAACCTTTACTGTAATTAGCCGAAACAAACGGAAGAAGACTAGAAAAATGTTCTCGAGAGGTTCCCAAGACCTCTTTTAACTAGGTTAAATGCATTGTAGCTTAACGATGGACTTATCTTCCGGTAAGGGACTGATGTAAACCCTTGCTGCAGGAACTGTTGTTTTACTGTTCTGAGAGATTCCAAAGCCAAGTTGGTTTTACTGAAGCAAGCTGGCAACTTCTGTGCGAATATTTGTGGTTGCCGCTGTGGCAACGAGATGACGGAGGGTGTTACCAACGGCGATGGACCTGATTTTCCCCTCCTTTTACAAGGCATATAATGAAGCAACAAAAAATAGCAGTTTAATTTTCTTCAGGTATGAACTCAGTAAAACAGTTACAACAATTGGTTTTATCCTCGAAAGTATGGATTAACCATTTCTCTGCTGTGGTCGTATTCCAGTGTAGCTTCTTCTTCCCCTCTATCTTTCCTCGCAGAACTTGCTGCAAAAATTAATGGTTGTGGGATGTAGTCATCAGTAGAATTGTTGCTGGTGATACTGGCAGCCTTGGGTGATGGCTTGTTTCTTAAGTGTTTGATCTGTGGCATTATCTTCTGTTAATACTCACTCAAATTAGTTGTTAAAGGGACAGACTGGTAACCCATCGGAAGGGCTCCGTCAGATGACCAAAATCTCCAGTGGTGGGTCATCATATGACTAAGACCCGTTTCAGGAAACACTTGTTCTATTTTCTGACGAAGCTAACTTAAACTCACCTTATTATCTCTGGGGGCGACTGCTCCATCTATGGTGATTATTCTGATTGCCCCACTGTGATGCCTTCAAGATTTCTGCTAACCTGTGCACAAGCCTAACCATCAATGGCACTTTTTTGGGATCTGCCTCGGTGATTCGTCCGTTCCTGGGGCGGATTGATCAAGTTATCTGCTCTAGGAAAGTGGCGTACTCTTTATCTTCCATTTCCCAGACGCTGTATGGACACTCTGGATTTAGCGCTTCCCCATAAAAGTGCAGAGTCAAACAGCATCATTAAAGATTTGAAGTGAATCAGAAGATTATATTAAAATTAATATTTCAACTTCTTTAATAAAAATTGCAAATTAAGAAGACATATACAAAACAAATGTAACTCAAACCTTTCACTAAGAAACACCAACTGTGAAGCTAAATTAAAGAGGCATTATAATGTTATCCTAGAGGGGCATTTTTCTTGAAAATAAAAAAAAAGTCTATCATTAAATTTAAAACATTTTTTTTTTAAGAAAATCTAATTAAAAAAAAATCTGTAAATGGCACATTGGCACGCACACAGCTCAAAATCAATATAAAAATGTTTTTATTTAAGATACGCCAGCGTTTAGGATGTGATGCCGATCAGAAGTGGCAATGTCTAGTTACTACATGGTAAACAATGTAATGAAATTGGTAAATTGAAATTTACACATCTGAGAGTGAACGCCAAGCTTTCTTGTAATAAAACCCACCAACACTGAAAGTTTGAAACATTCTCCAGCAATGGGTCTGATTCCAATGATTTCCAGTGATTCCTTATGTTTTAATGTAGTGTTTTAACAAGTTCATTAAAATTTCAAATTTGTGTCTATTGAGAATGAACTTACGGGTTATCCTTCTTCTTTGCCTGGTGGCTAAAGCTCTCGCTTCACACGGTGAGGGTTCGGGTTCGATTCCCGGCGAAGGGGTGGAAACATCGGACATGTTTCCTTACACAGATTGTCTATGTTCACCCATCAGTAAAATAGGTACATGGGTGTTAGTCGACTGGTGGGGGTCGCATCCTGGGACAAAATTGACCTAATTTGCCCGAAATGCTCTGCATAACAAGGGGCTTTCTATATACTAGTATTTCATTGATGTCAGCTAGGCCTGTATACCTTGTACATGTACTTGTAGTAAATGAAGATATTATTTATTATTATTTTGAAGCAGATCAGAAGCAGTCTTCAGTTAGTGAATACAAATGAATACCAATATTTATTCAATAAAATTAACAAATTGGGACTTATGCCCCCAGTAACAGCATGAACCTTGTCTTCAGGAAACCACACCAGTGGTGAAAATTTAAAGCCCATCAGATAAATTTTTCTCCAGTTGTGGTACGGATTCCAGCGATTCCAGTTATTTGTTTAGTTATTTTACTTTGGTAGCTTCAAGAATAAGTTGAACAAATACATGAGTGAGAGGAGTTGGATTTGAGTGAGTCTTCATTGCATGGGTTAGTAGAATTATCTAAGCTAATTCTTTGGGTAGCTTTGAGAATAGGTTGGACAAATATTTTTGTTAAAGTTTGGATTTTAGAAGGATTTGCCTAGTATGGGCTGGTAGGCCTGCTGGAGTGTTCCTCCATTCTTATAAGAACATAAGAATGGAGGAACACTGCAGAAGGCCTACTGGCCTTCACACAAATAAAACTGATGGGTTCTCATAGACCTACGATGAATAAGCCGTTACATTTTTAAGCTGATCAGAAAAAGTTAACTGAAATTTATTTAACGTGATTTAACGGGAACAAAAAATCCACAATATTTTACAAATAAAATGATAAAATCTGCACTTAAATATCCGAATTTTACTCTGCCATCGTCGAATTTTTAGGGACCTTTTTTGAACGTTTGAAGCTCTGTGACTGAGGATTTTGTAAGTTATTGAGTGCTTCCAGGATGGTGGGAACGGGTACTACAACTTTGGTCATAGGGAACGTGAGTATGCCAGTTGCTCCAATAAGATCTTCGTTACCGTACACAACGTTGAACATTTGAACCTAATTGGATGAGGCGTTCTCGAGCTGTGAGCGAAACAAAAACGAAAGTTGAATTAAGAAAACAAAAGAAACAGAAAGTCCCCCTTGGGAAATACCTAATAATAATAATAATAATAATAATAAACAGAACAGTCGTCTGTTTTAGCGATCATTCAATATTTATACTGTGTTTATTAATTCTGGTAAAAAGTTGGTTTCATTTGTTAAATAGCTATGTTGGTTACGAGTGTACGTTAAAGGGCTGAGGCCCGAATTCCAAAAGAAAAAAAATCAAATTTTGTTTTTTTTCTTACTGAAAATAGTGTATAACACTGGCAACAGGATGGTGCAATCCGCTTGTTTCTACGACATTTCTAAGTGGTTTTCCCAAAAAATGTATTTTTTTTTTTAGCAAACCTTCACATGAGTCAAGGTGCAGCCTCTGATAGTTGGAGTGAGACGGTTCGTCCAAAACTTTGTGTGAATGTATTTTATATGCATGTAAGACAAGCAACAAGAGGGATGGAAATATTAGCTCAAGGACTCCTGCACTGTCACCAGCTCTTTTTCAGGAGCAATACAATGACGCAATAGGTAAATGAAATATAAATTCTCAGAAGTAGATGTGGCAGGCGCCATGTCCTGTCTCTGAAAGATGTGGCGCCTGCCACATATTCTACTTAACTCTGAGAATTTACATTTCATTTACCTACTGCATCATTGTATAGCTCCTGAAGAAGCGTCGTTAACAATGAAAGACCTTGAGCTTGTGTTTCCATCCTCTTGTGATTTATTTTACATTTATTTATTACATGTATATATAATCCTTTGCAACGATTGTAACCAACTATATGTGTGTGTGTGTGTGTGTGTGTGTGTGTGTGTGTGTGTACTCACCTATTTGTACTCACCTATTTGTGGTTGCAGGGGTCGAGTCATGCTCCTGGCCCCGCCTCTTCACTGTTGCTACTAGGTCCTCTCTCTCCTGCTCCATGAGCTTTATCAAACCCTAGTCTTAAAACTATGTATGGTTCCTGCCTCCACTATGTCGCTTTCCAAGCTATTCCACTTCCTGACAACTCTATGACTGAAGAAATACTTCCTAACATCCCTTTGACTCATAGGAGTCTTCAACTTCCAATTGTGACCCCTTGTTTCTGTGTCCCCTCTCTGGAACATCTTGTCTCTGTCCACCTTATCTATTCCTCGCAGTATTTTTTATGTCGTTATCATGTCTCCCTAACCCTCCTGTCCTCTAGTGTCGTCAGGCCGATTTCCCTTAACCTTTCTTCGTAGGACAATCCCCTTAGCTCTGGGACTAGTCTTGTTGCAAACCTTTGCACTTTCTCTAATTTCTTGACGTGCTTGACCAGGTGTGGGTTCCAAACTGGTGCTGCATACTCCAGTATGGGCCTGACGTATATGGTATACAGAGTCTTGAATGATTCCTTGGTGAGGTATTGGAACGCTATTCTTAGGTTTGCCAGCCGCCCGTATGCTGCAGCAGTTATCTGATTGATGTGTGCCTCAGGAGATGTCTCGGTATTATACTCACCCCAAGATCTTTTCTTTGAGTGAGGTTTGCAGTCTTTGGCCACCTAGACTATACTCTGTCTGCGGTCTTCTTTGCCCTTCCCCGATATTCATGACTTTACATTTGGCAGGGTTAAATTCAAGGAGCCAGTTACTGGACCAGGCTTGCAGCCTGTCCAGGTCTCTTTGTATTCCTGCCTGATCCTCGACTGATTTGATTCTTCTCATTAACTTCACATCATCTGCAAACAGGGACACTTCTGAGTCTATCCCTTCCGTTATGTCATTCACATATACCAAAAACAGTACAGGTCCTAGGACTGACCCTTGTGGAACTCCACTCGTCACAGGTGCCCACTCTGACATCTCGTCACGTACCATGACTCGTTGTTGCCTCCCTGTCAGATATTCTCTGATCCATTGCAGTGCTTTTCCTGTTACGTGTGCCTGATCCTCTAGCTTTTGCATTAATCTCTTGTGAGGAACTGTGTCGAACGCCTTCTTGCAGTCCAAAAAATGCAGTCTATCCACCCCTCTCTCGTGTCTTACTTCTGTTACCTTGTCATAAAACTGCAGTAGGTTTGTGACACAGGATTTTCCTTCCCTGAAACCATGCTGGTTGTCGTTTATAAGCTTGTGTCTTTCTAGGTGCTCCACCATTCTCCTCCTGATGATCTTCTCCATGACTTTGCATACTATACACGTCAGTGACACAGGTCTGTAGTTTAATGCCTCGTGTCTGTCTCCTTTCTTAAAAATTGGGACTACATTTGCCATCTTCCACGCCTCAGGTAGTTGCCCAGTTTCAATGGATGTGTGTGTGTGTGTGTGTGTGTGTGTGTGTGTGTTGGTAGCTGGGTATGCCTACCTCATACCTGTTTCCCATGACTATCGCCAGGGAAGCTGTGCACGTAGACTTGTGCTGCCACCTGGTGGTCATAGGCCTACCTTCGGCTCGCCCCGAAACACCTTGCATTGTCCTCACTCAGCAGACAGCCTACAGTCAGCGAGGGCCCCTCCCTCGCAGGTAGGGGCCCTGGCTGGCCCCCAGGGCAAGCCTAGACACACTTCCTGTATCAAAAACCCAATAAAGTAAAGACGTCCTCTGAAAAGTATTATTCACTGCTACCAGAAATATAAGCATTTTGATTGATATAAATGATAGCATGCGGTGTTTGCCCGGAGGGAGGAAGGAAGGAAGATAAAGTCAGTGACTGCCTCCTTCATCGTCTCGTAGAAGCAGTCTCCGTCTGTGAACCAGTTCTTGTGATGTCGAGTGTACAACTCTTATCATGCAGACACAGGTACAAGCAGCATTCACGCTCAAATTCGCTTAATTTTCTCGGGAAATCTTAGCATGTCAGCTGGGTCCCACAGCATTCCAGGCTGTTTTTATGTCAGGTGTTCAGCATCACCTGTATGTAGCTGCAGTTGTTTCAGTTCAGCATGGCTATTTCAGCAAAACAGAGGTGAGTTTTGTGGTGTTTTGCGTCCACGGTGGTGGAGTCCACCCTGGGCTCCACGCTTGTGTGTGGGTAGAGAAGGGAGGCGGTGGATCCTCACCTCACCTTATGCCACTATGCCACCACCACACACCGCTGCCCACCCTCTCTATGCTGTTTATCTGTGAATTCCTGGCCAGAGCTGTGTATCCGAGTGCCCAAAGTCACTCGAAGCCATGTGGATCAGCAAGCTGTGTGGATCTTCAAGCCGCGTGGATCTACCTTTGACAAGTGTGACCATAATAATAATAATAATAATAATAATAATAATAATAATAATAATAATAATAGTTTATTTAGACATGATACAATGTTGTTATTTAGACATGATACATAGTTAGGTATAAATGAGGTGTACATGCCAAAAGCCCCTAATATGCTGTGCATTGTGTTATTAAAGCGCACAAAATGCGTGATAAAGGAATAACAGGAAAAGTTGATAGATGGATCTATAATTTCCTAACAAATAGAACACAAAGAGTAGCAGTCAACAGAGTAAAGTCTGAGGCGGCTACGGTGAAAAGCTCTGTTCCACTTAAGACTCAGGGAGTTTGACACCAGTCAGTCCATCTATCATCATTCTATCATGCAGGAGGAGCCACATGTCTATGGTGCATCCAACAAAATAAGCAGACTCTTGGATGTCACTACCGCCCGCCTCCGGCTGGGTTACAAGTATCTTTGGCAGGTTAAATCACCACCACCAGATGTAGACCAAACAAGATGTAAACTTTGCCAGTTGGATTATTGTCACACCCTGCGTCATTATGTACTGGAGTGCGATAAAATTAATGAATTCAGAGACTACTCACTCAGAAATGTTCAAGATATGTCAAAGTATTTTATCCACAGTGGTATATTACAGACCATTCTGGAAAAATACCCTGACTTTGCTCCCTGTAAATAAAGCATTGACACGTGTGTGTGTGTGTGTGTGTGTGTGTGTGTATGTACATGTGTGTATGTGTATGTGTGTATGTATATACATGTATGCGTGTGTATGTGTATATGTATATGTGTGTGTGTGTGACCCAACAATTAAAATTTGCACCAATAACTCATTACAGTTGTGGCTGGGTGTAGACTAATAGATTGCTCATTGCTTTATAATTTGTTCATGAGTGCAACCATGTACAGACGTAAGTAAATTTACTTACATGATTCATTACCTTGTAACTAGTGAATTAATTACCATTGTACCTTGTTCAGCTATCAAAACTTTGGGGCCCAGTCTCTGGACCCTATATATACCTCTGTAATCTGCAAATACCTTTGTAACTTGTCATGATTGTGACCATCTGAGTTCATTACCTTTGTAACTTGCTCAGCCATCAAACTTTGAGGTCCAGTCCCTGGACCCATTATGTACCTCTGTAATCTTTTGACTACCGCCCACAGGATGGGTATGGGGTGCATAATAAAGATATCAAACTAACTAACCACAAAGCACAGTACTCGCTCCCATCCTGTTGCTCATCCTCATATCAGACATAGACAGGGATGTAAGCCATAGCACCGTGTCTTCCTTTGCAGATGACACCCGAATTTGCATGACAGTGTCCTCCATTGAAGACACCACAAGACTCCAGGCGGACATCAACCAAATCTTTAAATGGGCCGCAGAAAACAATATGAAGTTCAATGATGAGAAATTTCAATTACTCAGATATGGAAAACATAAGGAAATTAAAAATACATCGGAGTATAAAACAAATTCCAACGATACAATAGAGCGAAAAACTAATATAAAAGACCTGGGAGTGATCATGTCAGAGGATCTCAGCACTCAGATCTCAGCACTCTGAGCACCCTGTATAGAGCCCCTAACTATGCTCGCCGCTCTCGTAGACATCAAGTCAGAGAGTCGTCCTTGCTACGACTCCCGGATACGCCTGAGTCGTCCATGCTGCGACTCCCAGATACACCTGAGTCGTCCATGCCGCGACTCACCCTCTCGCCGGCACCAATCTGTGCTGAACAGAGTTCCCGGCAGTGACTGCCCCGGCGACAGTACCAGTAGAGAAAAGTCCTCCTGAGTCGCACGTCCTGTCCAGATGCCGAGTTCTGACGACACCTCACTCGAGGGCACCAGCAGGTTGTCCCAGGTTGAGTGAATCCTGCAGCGACTACAGCACGATGACTGCTTCACCGTTCCAGACAAGACCGTACCCCATTAAGTAGCTCAGCTGCAGCGATGTCTTCTGATGTGTTGCAGTACCTGTCCAGATGCAGGAAGACGTGCAGTGACGCTCACCGAGGCTCACTGTGTTGACACACCATGCTTTTAACACCCTTTTAAACAAACCCGCACATATAAGGAGGAGCTACGACGACGCTTGGCACGACTTGGACCATTTACAAGTCACACTAACACACAGAGACAGAGGAAGGTATTTATAGGCAGGCAGACAGGGAGGGTACAAGAGAGTGGGAAATGTAGGAGTAGTGGTAGTAGTGGTAGTAGTAAAGGTAGTAGTAAAGGTAGTAGAGTAGACAGTCATATGGGAAGGAGCACTGCTATGAGGCTAGCGACCTTACTACTACCTTTACTACTACCACTACTACCACTCCCTACATTTCCCACTCTCTTGTACCTCCCGTCTGCCTGCCTATAAACCCTTCCTCTGTCTCTGTGTGTTAGTGTGACTGTAAATGGTCCAAGTCGGCAAACGTCGTCGTAAGCTCTCTTTATATGTGCGGGTTTGTGTGTATTGTTCCAGTCACGGTATTGTGCCTTTTTGTTACCCCTTTTTCTTCCCTCTCTGTGGGAAGTTTATTTTTGTCCATGTTTTGTTCATATATATATATATATATATATATATATATATATATATATAGTGGTCTGTTCCTGTGTGAGAGAGACGGAGTTTTATTCAGTCACTTGACACAGTCGGGGACGACCGTGGGTAGCGTGCCTGAGCGATGCAGCTGGGTATGCCTACCCCATACCTGTTTCCTATGACTAGGGGGAACTGTGCCTGTAGAACTGTGCTGCCGCCTGGTGACTATAGGCTTACCTTTAGCTCACCATGCAACACCCTACATTGTCCTCACTCAGCAGACAGCCTACAAACAAGAGGTACCTTGTCTCTCCCTCGCAGCCTGGGGGCCCTGGCTGACCCCGGGCAAGCCTAGACACACTGCCTCTATCAACAACCCAATAAATCTGTTCTCGGAAGAGTATTATTTACCGCTACTAGAAATAGTGTGTGTGTGTGTGTAGGCCTAAAATTATTTCCCTCGTGTGTGTGTGTGTGCGCGCGCGCTCGAGTGTGTACGCGATCGTGTGGGTGTATGACCCACTTAATATTTGTACTTATAACTCATTACAATTGTGGACGTGTCAGTGGCTCATTACTTTGTAATTTGTTCATGATTGTGACCATGTATAGGAGTGTAGATGATTCATTACCTTTGTAACTTGCCATGATTGTGACCATAATGGTTACAGAGATACATAATGGGTCCAGTCCCTGGACCCATTATGTATCTCTGTAATCTTTTGACTACTGCCCACAGGATGGGTATGGGGTGCATAATAAAGATATTAAACTATCTCTGATAATCAGCCTAAATTTTTATTAACAATATAGTTTAAGTAGGATTTGGCTGCAGTATCTTCGGATAATGTTTGCAAGGTCAAGTGAGACTGCTAAGTCAGTTCAGATGTTAAAAAGAATATTATATACCATCTTAACTCAACAAGGTGATTGATTCGAAAAATCTCTTTTTGTGGGAGGCTCGCTTGACCGATCCTGCTTATTAGGCCCTGCATTTCTTTTGTAGCTATAACTGTCCCGCACAGATCCATTTGATAATACATTGTTGATCTTACCCACAGTCGCCCACCACTTGGTTTGGCACGCTCTTGTATCCTTCTGCGGAATTAATAAAGAAAAACCTCACCTCTTCCATGCCTCACCCGGTCACCGACACCAACCACAACTCTAACCAAGTCAACGGAGTTCATCCAGAAAACACCTCAGCCAATGAAAGTCACAATTCTAGCCTTCTCAATGGTTTCTCTCAAGATCAAGACTCTTCTGACCTTGCTAACGGGATTCATCATGATAATAACCTAGAGAATGGGAACTCCCAGGCCAACTGCAACAATGAAATTTACAACACAGTGTACCTTAGCAAACCCTCAGAATCTGCTTGTCTGAGGAAAGTTAGTGCTGATACTCCATTCTTATTCCCGGTAAGTGCTTCCTGAATGTTAAAGTTTCCAAGTCAATATTTTAACATTAAATTATGTAAGATTTGCATGTGAAACTGGCACTTAGCTTAACCAGACATTCATATAGACTTCTTTACCACCACGTCAGTGGTGTGGTTAAAACATATATATGTATCAGTTTATTTTGTGGTTTTTACAAAAAAAACCTGCAATATTGCTTACAAATCGGACGACGAAGCACATTACCTCGCCTCGTAGAATTTTGTTTTGTTTCATCAAAATTGTCTCATTCGTTATCGTTCCATTGTTTTCAGAAAGAGACCTTTCAATAAATAATCATAAATAATCATAGTTCAGTGGTAAAGTTATCGGTTCACAACAGAAACGACCTGATTCGTTTTCTAGGTGAGATGAAACACATGGGCAAGTCTCCCTTCCTTACACTTGCTACCCATGTTTCTCTAACAATAAATATACTGTATCTAGGAATTAGCCGGATATTCTGGGATATATCCTAAGAAAGGAACCTAATGAAAATAAGCTATACTTTAGTTGGCTCTTTTGGGATATCTTGGGTTGATATCCCGAAGAATGTTTTCTTCGTTCGTTATATTTATATCTTCGAAACTAGACGAATGTTTCCATTGTGTTGCATTTAATCTGTCCCACCCAGTATCAATGATGTCGCGGTGTTTCCATTGTTTTGTATTTAATTTGTCCCACCCAGTAGTAATTTCGCATTAAGTGAAGTAATGTTCGATCTCCTTTGATTGGATAAGTAAGACACATGTGCAACAGTTTGGTATCCTTATTGACGAGACGTTTCGCCCGCTCAACATACTTCTTCTCAAGTACAGAGACAACAGAAGCCGTGGAGATGTAGTTATGTTGTTTGGTTGTTTTATTAGGTCTCGATTTATGGATTGCTGCAACTCTTAGGACTAGTTTGACATTGTTAGTGTTGTATGCCCTAAGCACAACTTGCAATGTGTCCTTGTGCTAATATCCCATGATGTTTCAACTATATACAAACTGTTGCAACACTGAAAAGTAATGACGTAAATGCCGGCAGTGACATCCCTGTCACTGAATAATCATTCAGTGACAGGTGATTTGTCTGATAGTTTTTTTAGGTAAGTGATCCTTATTTTGACTGACATTAGAGCGCAGTAGGTGGTGGCAGTTTTACCAGTTTACCAGGTTCATTTCTTTCCCTGATGATATGTCTAGAAAATTCCAGCCTTATGAAAGCCTTTGACTAAGTACTCAAATTCTGTGGTTTTCAAGAGCCCGGAGATAACTTGTTCTACCTCATGGTGATCAAAATATGTCTACTTAGCATTGTATTCAACAGTATACGCAGGATCAGCGTTAGTGAACTTGATTAGCATGTTCACTCCCACTCCCAGTTCATTGCAAACAAATGGAACTTAATATAGTGCCTATACATTCATCTAAACCAACTAAGCTTAAATTTATAAAATTTTGTCTGAAAAAGCTTGTGTATTCCTTTTGTCTTTTATAATTCAAGTCATTTGTCACAAAAAAGAACTTTAAATGTAGGTTTTACTCATGCTGAAATGTAATCCATGCTAATGTGTGCAGCAGGCGTTTCATAAGTGTTAATCTCTTAGGAACCTCGCCTTGGCGTTATAGAAGAACATAATGAAGAAGCTACTCTTCGCTCACAAGAACAACCTAGTCTTCAGTGCCCCCAGGACAGCACCACGCTGGCTAACGTCGACAGCCCGGAATTACGTTTCTGTACTAACAACTGGTCTAAGGAAACAGCTGTCCGCCCCGCCAGCCTCTGGGCCTGGGGTCCATACTTCAGTTTCAACATGGAAAAGGAAGATTTTGCTTATGTATGATTTATCAAGTGTAAAATTTGTATTACTAATTTATTTTTAGCATGACTGCATGAAGCCCATCCTTCGAAAACACCAAGCTTGTATGCTTAAGAACTACGAGAAGGAGCATTAACAATAGTAGTTTCCTATACATTTTCACAACAATAACTGATATCAGGTCTAGGATTAAAGGCATGCCATCATTTTTTTCAATTTATGTACATTTATAGAGAATGTAACGAACTCTGTGTCGAGACGCTTTACTGATGAAATGTATGGCATCATAATTTATATAGTAGACTGTAAACTGGACTTATGAAAGATGTGTCTTATCGTAAAAAAAATCCAGCACTAAACTTCAAATAAGAAAAAATTACCATAGCATCATAATGTATATGCAGCACAGTAAATTGTTACCAATTTAGTGACTTGCTGTGATGCAACATATTTTGACCGTGAAGAAGCGTGCCCCCAAGCTGGCGTAGAGCTCTTGATCCAAGTTATCTTTCCCTTCTGGATTCAAACCTGTGTGGAAAATTACCTGCATGAGGTTTACAGGGTACTGAATTATTACGTGTAAGTAATTTGGGCGAGGTAAGTGGGACTTAGTCATAGTAGGTCGCAAAATTGTCACTCCCTTGATGCCCACTACTTCACCACTCTCACAAAAAGCTAGACCTAATATTAAATTAATAATTACAATATTAAACATTAATACCAATAATGGCAGATGGGTTTATGAAGGATGAGGTTAACCATAGAATTGAATGAAAAAAAGTGAGTGGTGCATTGAGGTATCTGTGGAGACGAAGAACGTTATCTATGGAGGCAAAGGGAATGTACGAGAGTATAGTGGTACCAACACTTATATGGGTGTGAAACATGGGTTGTGAATGTTGCAGCGAGGAGGCGGTTGGAGGCAGTGATGTCGTGTCTAAGGGCAATGTGTGGTGTAAATATGCAGAGAATTCATAGTGTGGAAATTAGGAGGTATTGAGTTACTAAAAGTATTAGTCAGAGGGCTGAAGAGGGGCTGTTGAGGTGGTTTGGTCATTTAAAGAGAATGGAACAAAGTAGAATAACTTGGAGAGCGTATAAATCTGTAGGGGAAGGAAGGCAGGGTAGAGGTCATCCCCGAAAAGGTTGGAGAGAGGGGGTAAAGGAGGTTTTGTTGCAAAGGGGTTTGGACTTCCAGCAAGCGTGCGTGAGTGTGTTAGATAGGAGTGAATGGAGGCAAATGGTTTTTGGGACCTGACGAGATGTTGGAGTGTGAGAAGGGTAATATTTTGTGAAGGGATTCAGGAAACCGGATAGCCGGACTTGAGTCCTTGAAATGGGAAGTATAATGCCTGCACTTTAATGAAGGGGTTTGAAGAAATATTGGCAGTTTGGAGGGATGTCTAAGCTGTCATATCTGAGCGCCTCTGCAAGACAGTGATTATGTATGAGTGATGGTGAAAGTGTTGAATGATGATGAAAGCTTTTTCTTTCTTTTTGGGTCACCCTGCCTCGGTGGGAAACGGCCGACGTGTTAAAAAAAATTATAATGGTGTTATTAGAAAAGAAATGAGTATTACCACTTACCATTTAATTACTGTAGATGGACCACACCACAACGCCTGCCAGAAATCTAAATGGAAGGACTAATGGCGCACTTCCTTGTGTGAGTGATGAAGTAGTCTTCTTATGTTCCGTCATCCACACGTTACTCTGGAGGTCCCGCAAATTTTCTGTCCCAATTCTTCAACAGGGGACATTAAAACAATACGAGTTCCTATTACAAATTCAAGCTGAAACACCCCAATTTAGCCTCGATGACACTGGATTATTAGCTGAATTTTCCACGACACCCAGTGCTCGCAAATTACAAATGGTGTCTCCCCCCCCTGTATCACTCTGGGGCCGCTACACACCATCATTCACATAAAATTTCTCGAAGGGTTAAATCAGTATCACATTTTAATAGACAATTATTATATTCAAATTTAAACATACTGAATTTGGGAAAATTCAAAATTTTCCACAACGTGGTTAAAGTTTTAGGCGCCATATAGCTCATAAAGAGTTAACACTTCGCCGTGAATTATGATGTTTCTAAACTAGTACTGACCTCGACTACTGATAAATTAATAAATTAAAGAAGCAGTCTTTTTATTGATGATGTCAGGTAGTTGGTGCAGCATGTCAACGCCGTAGTTAAGGGCAAAACATCTGGTAATTTCAGCGGTAGACATACTAGACAATAGATACTGTAATTCGGAGGTTAGGTGTGTGTTTTTTTCAAGTTCGCTTTTGATAAATTGATAAAAACAAATGTTAGAGGTAGCAACACGGAGCGCTGTGTTGCAATATTCTTTTATTTCTCAAAATGTTATTTATTTGGAAAACTATAATATATTAATGAGCCAAAAAATACAACACTGATGCAACTGTTTTTAAGTAGTGAGGAATTAAAAAAATTTCACAATTCTTGTTACGTAATTTAGTGCTTGACTGCAACTCATTTAGTTTTAATGTTTTATTAATCATATATAACATTTTCTTAACGTTACCTAGAAACTGTAAAAAAAAAAACTTCAGATTTCGGCACATTAACATTTTCGGGCAGATTTAAAATGAAGGAAGGGCGACTTAGCATCGCACTTGACGTGCGCAACACTGTCTTGTAGTATTTATCTACATACCCTAAATATGGTTATCATTTCCCCTCTTCTACCTGATGGCACAATTAAAGTGGAAAAAAATAATGAGCCCCGGTAACTTTTTTCTGTAGGAATTATTCAAACATTCTTTGATTCTCAGAGCAGCTGAGCGCTCTTTTGGGTATAAAATTTGATTCTTAGAATATAGCTATCATAACCTAGTATGTTACAATTCTTTGATATTAATAAATCTTGGAGCTGCTTGATTCATTTCATCAACTGGTGAAACGAGCATGAAAGTTTGGTTCGTTGGTTTATTAGGTTTAAAGCCTATCGACTATACAGTGATCATAAGGCTGCACATCACCTGTTCACTACCAATCAAGAATATTTTAAATCCTAAGATAAGGATTAAAGTAATCTCGATGTATGTATACGCTCACACGAAAGTTTGCTTAATCTTCACAGATTCTTGGGAGCGTGGATCTTGAGCAGGTTATTGGGCTACTTGTTATCATACGAACTTACATGTCGAGAAGCTTGTGACTGACTGCTGAAATAACC
This sequence comes from Cherax destructor, assembly GCA_009830355.1. NCBI lineage: Eukaryota > Metazoa > Arthropoda > Malacostraca > Decapoda > Parastacidae > Cherax > Cherax destructor. The sequence continues at coordinate 41,524 of WNWK01007147.1, read as the reverse complement.
ATTAATGATGTTTACCTTTTCTTCTGCCTTATCTAACTTAGTGAAGTTTTTCTTTTAGTAGGTGTTTAATCAGTGATTGCAGATTGACGTTTTAGTCTGCATACTCTCTCATAAAGGGACTCTCACTGATGTTTAAATTAATACATTTTTGTCATAGTCGACTTTTTTAAGATTTAATTGTAATACTAATAAACTTTTTATGTATTTCGAACACACAGGGTATATAAATCGATGTATGCGCTTTTCGTATGAACATATTAATTCACTTTATTACCGCACAAGCTGATTTTATTTTTTTTCCTTGAAGCCGAAAACGGAACAGATGGGGCTGAAGAAGGGAAAGGACACACAGAGGAAAGAGAAGACTGAAGATGAAGAGATGGAGAATATGAGTAAGGCGCTAGGAGATATGTCAAGGTATGTTAGCGGGAAGTCTCAGGTCTTAACCCAGTGTTTCCTGATTCTTAACTTCAGAACGGTGTCTTTATTAATTAATATTTACATATAATTACTAATAATGTGGTTAGCTTGATTTAGGGTATATCTCTAAGAATATATGCTTAATTAAGAGTTAAAAGAGCTTGTGGACTGCCTGTTTGCATAGATTTTAAATTGCAATATTTGTGTGTCCGTACAGTAGGCTTCCTGATGAAACTGTCCCGCGTAGTTCCTCGTTGAATGTTTTTTTATTTTGTTAGTTGGAAACATAAAAAACAAACCCATCAATTTTCTAATACATTATGCACTTGACAGTGTCATTTCAAATTACGGGCTCAGTATAGCTTTGCTAGAGCAAGTTTTCTGAGATATACTCTTACACTTTTTTTTCCGGACAACTCAAGAATAGTTAAAAAAAGTTTAATTAAATTAATCTCGGGGAAATCATCGCTGTCGTGGCCCGGTCTCAGACCAAGCCTCATAAATTAGAGAGAAATAATACACAAATAACCAGCATATGGAAGAAAGACACTAATGACGAAGTTTCGGTGTGACTTAGACCATTAACATTCACACTAACACACAGGGTAAGGAAGCCAATATATATACGAGAGGAGGGTAGGGACAGAAGAGAGGTGGAGATAATAGTGGAAAAGGTAGTGCAGGCAGTGGAAGTAGTAGTTGTAGTGGGTAGAGGTAGAAGTGGTAGTGGCACAAGAGTCGAGTGGAGTGAATCGAAGTAAAGGTAGTAGTAGAAGTGGAGCAAGTCTTAAGAACAAGGAGAAAAACACTGCAAGAGAGCTAATGGCTTTACGCTTCACTCCACTCTGACTTCTACCACTACCACCTCTTCCCTACCCACTACAACAACAACTACTACTACTACTACTTCCACTATTATCTCCACCTCTTTCTCCCGTCCCTTCCCTCCTCTCTTATATATATCTGGCTCCCTTACCTTTGAGTAGTCTCCCTAATCATAATTTTTAAAGAGGTTGACTGATAAGCCAACGGAAGGCCTTGGTCAGATGACCAGAAGCTTCAGGGGCGGGTCATCATATGACTAAGACCCTCGTCAAGAAACACTTGTCCTGTTTCCTGACAAACCTACCTAACCTGACCTCCGTGTGTTAGTGTGTGACTAGTTAATGATTCAGGTCGGACCGAAACGTCGTCATAGTTTCTTATATGTGCGGGTTATTTGTGTATTGTTCCAGTCACGGTACTGTGCTTTTTTTTATTCTTTTGGAAAAGAAATATTACAGAATAAGAATTATTGAGAAACAACAAGAAAATAACGATAGGTGTATAGTGAGTATAATAAGACGTTTGTAAGATTTGCCTGCCATTTTACATGTTAATGAGACAAAGAAGAGACGAGCAATCCTGCCAGAATATTGAACACATAATAGAAGGGTAGTAACCCCGACGATAGTTGATGTCTACCAACCTTCTGCTTTGTTGATAGTGTTTTGTAGTAATTATACTGGCATTTTTCAGAACTAATTATATTTTATGCTTTTGCCAATATCTCATTAGCTTTAAAAATAAGTATGCACTTGCCGTATAGAACTGTCATATTGTATAAATTTTCAGTATTGAGGCTAAGGGTTAACCGCCTTTTCGTGATGAGTGGATTGAAATCGCGGTAGATTCCATGAGTTTCACATGCCACTGGTTCAGTGGAGCCATGACTGTAGCTCTTTCCAAGTAACTGATGTACATGGAGACCCATCGGAATCTGTAGACTGGTTCTTATTAAACAGGGGTCAAGAAGGCTTTAGAGAAAACTCACCTTTCCGTCCAGTGGGTGCTTCAAGGCCTCAATTCCTTGAGTATCTACCTCTGTTATCCGTGGTACAAGAAGTCTTTCCTTGTTTGGTTCAGTGGTGGGTGCGAGTACTACACATGAAATCGGATAAGTAAAATTATCAAGAACTCATTTAAAATTAAGTCCTTTCTAAAATTTTCTCTTACACGTTTAAAGATATATATTTTTTTCATTTATGTTAATGTAAAAATTAATAATTTTGTACCAAAAGAACCTTAGAAAACTTACCTTATCTTAATATAACAAGCTCAATTTAATTTAACCTAATCCAATTAAATATATTTTAGATAAGTTTACAATAATTAATAATAAACAAACAATGAAATATATTTTTTTCGTTAGGTTCAGAATGATTTTTTTTGCGAAATTATTGCATACACAAATTTTCGCTTGCCTTATTCGACAAGAAGAGCGTTGCTATTTAAGCCAAAATAGCAAGTTTTACCTATTCGGCACGTCATTTTTAAAAAAATATATATATATATATATATATATATATATATATATATATATATATATATGCAAGGCAACCACTATGAAAAATAAAGGAATTCCAAGCGCTTCGTGACTACTCACATTATCAAGGTTCCTTGATAATGTTCCTTGATAGTTCCTTGATAATGTGAGTAGTCACGAAAGCGCTTGGAATTCCTCTATTTCCTTGCATATTTTGATATCACCTATTTACTGATGATTTTTTATATATATATATATATATATATATATATATATATATATATAAAAATAGGTTTACAGTACATGAGTACATAGACAGGATGTTTAGAATTGCAAGCAAACGTGTTATCCCAATGCCAACAAAGCATTCAGGAATTCTAGTGACGACTAGTTAGTCAATTGTTGTGATAGACCATGACAGTAGTGGCGTACCACACACGACTAACTTGTCAGTCATTGTTAGTTATCCTGTTGTGCTGAGTTGGTAGAGTGGCAGAGCGTCTGCTTGACAACTGCATGGCGGTGGTTCGCGCCTGTCTGACTCCTCACAATCTGTTACTTTTACAATGTTTTGAAATCCTTGTTTAGAAAGAAGCAGAGCCATTCTCCTAGTGCCCCATCTCCAACATTTTCAAGTTTGTGTGCTTGTACTAACAGGAGCCGAGACATAACTCGTGACTTCGCCTCTTAACACCTTGCGTCCAGCTATACTGATTCCTGGCTTCCAGGGCCCTATCATATTACTTCATACTTACTATCTCTTCGCCTGGTTGGTACCACATGCCACCCTGAGACTGAAGAAGTGCTTTCCAACGTCAATGTGGCTCAACTGTATCTTCTACTGTCATCTGTCTCTCGTGACTCCTCGCCCGTGGCCTGGTGGCTAAAGCTCTCGCTTCACACGGCGAGGGTCTGGGTTCGATTAACAGTGAGGGTAGAAACATTGGGCGTGTTTCTTAACACCGGTTGTCTATGTTCACCCATCAGTAAAATGGGTAACTGGGTGTTAGTCGACTGGTGTGGGTCGCATCCTGGGACAAAACTGACCTAATTTGCCCGAAATGCTCTGCATAACAAGCGGCTTTCGATATAGTATGTCATTGATGTCAGCTAGGCTTGTACATGTACTTGTAGTAAATAAAGATATTATTATATTATATTATTATTATTAATACAGCCTCGCCCTGTCCATTCTTACCTCTTACCTAATCCCCCGAGTATTTTTGCTATGACCATGTCTACCCTGATCCTCTAATTTTCTAATGCTGTTAGGTTTGGTTCCTTAAATCTTTTGTAGACCTTTCATGTGTCTTAGTTATCCGTTGTGTATGTGTACTCACCTGGCCCTGTATTCCTGTTTCCCGTCTCTCAAACAATCTGTCCCTGTCTACCCTATCAATTCCACTCAGTATTTTGTACGTTGTTATATCACAAATAGCCCTGTCATCAGGTTGAGTTCCCTTAACCTTTCCTCATAGGACAACTCTTAGATCCGGGACTAGTCCCGTTGCAAACCTCTGCACTTTCTCCAATTTCTTGACATGCGGGACCAGGTGTGGTTCCATATTGGTGCTGAGCATTTCAATATGGGTTTGACGTACACCATAGAGTGCTGCCTTTCTCAACCTTTTTTTACCCTTACGGAACCCTTGAAATAATTTTCATGTCTCAGGGAACCCCTACACAAAAATTATTAAATACCATTATTAATATCTTTCTTTCTCTTTTAAAAAACTTCAAGTCCATAAGGAAAATGTAATATATTTTTTCTGATAGCTGATTTAAGCAAAAAACTAACTTACGTTTTTCTCAAGTTTATTGACAGTGCAGAGGAAAAAAAAACAGAAATCAAACTGCTTGTCCAAGAGACCTTTTACGGTTTTCATTCACACAAAAAAATTGACCATATCTTTAAAAAAAAAATATATATATATAAATACTCAGTATCATACATAACACATATAAACAACGAAAACAGATAACTACTACAATAACTTATTCGTTTATTCACAATGTTGAAAAGGCGTAAGATAAATAAAAATGTCATATGGGTCAAGCAAATGTTATTTTTGATACCAATTTAGATAATGTGTACTTGTGTACCTAAAAACAACCACAGGTTGTCTTTTGGTACACAAATACTTAATTCGGGGTCGTATTTTAGATAAACCCACATGGATTTCATCTTCAACTGAAAGGAAACGATTTCTGTCTTTGCTCTTAATACTTGTTAAATAAAAAAAATAAAAAAACTTGCTCACACATGCAAGAGGTTGAAAACTGCAGCAATATATTATTGCTTTCTTATGGATGGCAGGATACTCTTCTGTCACAGAAATCCAGAACTTGTCCAGGGATAGGTCAGTAAACCTCATCTTGAGTGTACCATCAGACTGCAGCTCACAAAGTTCTTCCTCTTGTCTTAGTCAAGTTCTCAGGATGAGCACAAACACGGTTTCACACTGTTTCAAATAATATAATACGCTGAAAACTTTATATTAATATCCAAGAATTTGCCAAGAATATGCCGTACGTGTATAGTAAAATTGCGAATATAAAATTAAACACAAAAATTACTCGAAAATGCATTTACATATAATTAGCCTATTTATCACTATTTCTTTCGAAACCCCCAGCGACCTCTCGCGGAAGCCTAGGGTTGCGGGGAACCCCTATTGAGAAACGCCGGCTTACACAGTATCGTGAATGACTCCTTAGATTTCTGAAAGCTATTCTTACATTTGCCAGACGCGCATTGTGCAGAAATTATTCAGTTGATGTGCGCCTCATGATATGCTCGGTACAGTACTCACACCAAGGTCCTTCTCCTTAGAGCGGTTTGCAACCCCCCCCCCAAACCCACCATTCCGAGTCTGAACTTGCTGGAGTTAAATTCCAGTAGCCACTTGTTAGCCCAGAACTGCAACCTGTCCAGATCCATTTATAGGCTTTCCCAATCTTTATCCCTTCCGACATGTCATTGTGGAACCCCACGTTTCACAAGTACCCATTCCGATACCTCCTCACAATCATTCGCTGTTTCCTTCCTGTCACGTATGGCTTGATCCATTGCAGTGAATTCTGTGTTATTCCCTCCTGCTCCTCTACGTTTTGTCCCAGTCTCTTGTGCGGTACTGTGTTGAAAGACTTCCTTCAAACCAAGAAAATGTAATCTACCCATCCCCTTTTCTCTTGCCTAACTTCTGTTACCTTGTAGAAATTTAGTTATTTTGTGAGACAGGATTTACAATCTCTGAAGTCGTGTTGGCTGTCATTTAGGAGCCCACTTATTTCTAGATGCTCCACCATTCTTCTGATAACCTCCATAACCTTGTATTTTATACACGTCAATGACACTGGTATGTAGTTTAATGCTAATTGTCTGTCTCCTTTCTTAAAAATTGAGACTACATTTGCTGTCCTTCACACTGGCAGTTCCCGTGTGCCGATTAACAGTTGAAGATTGTTGCTAGTGGCATACACAATGCCTCGTCTCCCTCTCTCAGGACCCACGGACAGATGTTACCTAGTCCCACTGTTCTCTAGGTATCTAGCTCACACAATAATTTCTTCACCTCTTCCCCTGTTGTATGTATTGTGTCCAGTGCTCGCTGGTGCACTTTATTGCTTTGGTTTGCTGGTAGCCTTCCTGCTTACTCTGAGAATACTTCCCTAAATTTTTTGCTGAGCTCGTCACAGACTTCCTGACCATTCCTGGTGAACTACCCTCCTTCCTCTTTAGCCTGATTACCTGGTACTTTATTGCTGTCTTCCTCCTGATGTGGCTATATAACAACTTTGGGTCGGGTTTGGCTTTAGTTTCAATGTTATAATAATAATAATAATATTAATATCTTTATTTCTACAAGTACATGTACAAGGTATACAGGCCTAGCTGACATCAATGACATATTACTATGTATATAGAAAGCCGCTTGTTATGCAGAGCATTTCGGGCATATTAGGTCAATTTTGTCCCGGGATGCGACCCACACCAGTCGACTAACACCCAGGTACCCATTTTACTGATGGGTGAACATAAACAACCGGTGTAAGGAAACACGCCCAATGTTTCTACCCTTGCCGGGAATCGAACCCGGACACTCACCATGTGAAGCGATAGCTTTTGCCACAGGCCAGGGGCCTGGTGTGTATGTGTGCGTGCGTGTGTTACCATTTGTCAAAGGCACTTGGCGTGTATATGTGTGTGCATTTGTGCCAAGGTGTATAGCTAAGAACGATAGGAACTATGTTGAGTTAGGCATAAGAATTAACAACTGGGCGTCTACACTACAAATTGAATTGTTTGCATCTTAATGGCACTAAAGTAAACTTATGACACTGAGCTTGACTATGGTTATTACTGATCCTATGTCATCACTGAAGGTTCTTGACTCGCATAATGACTCTTAACAACATTCTCATTGGAGAAGCCAGATATAGATACTCAAAAATCCGGGAAAAAGAATTGATGTACAATTGTTATAGATTCCATCACACATTGTATTACTCCTTCATAAAGTTGATACGTTAACTAAATAAAGTACCCTGAAGGAAAATGTTGAATAAAACTTTGGTGTCTGTTTCTAGCATTAGGAATAATATTAGGAGAGAAGTAATTAATGAAACTGAATGTTATAGTAAACGCTGGAGTAGATCTATCACCCACTATAACATGACTGATGTTGTAGTAGCCAGGCTTAGGCTTGGCTACAAGTACTTCTGGCAGTTTGACACACACACGATGATCAAACTAAATGCAAAGTATGTGGTCAGCACTGTGGTTACTATCTTGAACACTATGTACTTAATTGTCCACTCATTGAGGGATATGTAGAGGTAGACAGTATAATGACCTATGTGATATGTCAAGATATCTTATTAATGATACCAGACATATTAAGCAAATTTCCTAAATTTTCTTGCAATAGTTAAGAGGTCTATTGTGTATCCATATGCTCTTGCGCTACCGTACACATTATGGATATGGGATGCACAATAAACTAGCCACTTCGGCAGTAAAATCTAATCCTTTATGTGGTTGCAGCGGTCGAGTCTCAGCTCCCAGTCCTCTACCTCAGCTTGCCGTTTGCCAAATTCACTCACTTCTAGTCTAGCGGACCCTGTCATACCTACTCTTGAAACTATATGGATCCTGCTTCTACCACTTTTTTTATCCAGGTCATTCCACTTCCCAACAACCCTAAAGCTTAAGAAGTACTTCCTGGCTTCCCTGTAACTTATCTGTGTCTTTAACATCTAATTGTGCTTTCATGTATTTGTTTCCCTCCTCTCCTGTCTACTCTATCAATTCCACTATTTTGTATGTTATCTTGTCTCTCCTGGTTCTTCTGGCCATAATGTTCTTTAGCCTCTGGTAGCTCATTTCCCTTAGAACTGGAACTAGTATATAGGTTCCATGCTGGTGCTGCATAATCAGAGATGGTCTTGACATATGTTGTATAACGGGATTCCTAAAGGCTCTTATTAGATTTGCCAAACGAGCATTAGCTGCAGAGGTTCATCGGTTTATGTGTGCTTCTAGCGATGCGCTTGGCACTATGCTCTTGAATAAGGTCTGTAGCCTGTCCTCCGAGTCATTACTTAGTTTCCGGTCTTCTTGCCCCTTTCCCTCTCTTCATAACACTGCATTTACCGGGGTATAATTCAAATAACCACTTATCTGACCAATTTTGCCGTTTGTCGATTTGCAGCTTTTCCTTGTCCTAATCGGGTTTTATTCTTCTCATTAGTTTACATTATCAGCAAACGTGTAGACACCTTACCCAATTCCTTCCTTCTGGTATTCCATTTGCATAAACCAGAAACAGTACTGATACTAATCCTTGCGGGACGCCTCTTGTTGCACTTGGATCACTTCTTGGATAATCATGCTTTGCCTTCTTCCTCCTGAATACATTCCTTGTTATTCCTGCCTCCACCTCAAGTTTTTGTCCTTGTCTCTTATGAGGTACAGTATTAAATGCTTTCTGGCAGTCCAAGAATATGCAATCTCCCCATCCCTCCTTCTCCTCTCTCATTTCCGTGACTTTGTCATAGAGCTCACACAGGTTTATTTGACAAGATTTGCCACCTCTGAACCGGGCTAGTTATTGTCTATGAAACCATATATCCCGAAGTGCTCTACTACTTTCATAATTATTTTCTCTATTACCAAAGATGGTATGCATGTATGTGTGCGTATGACTGGAGGAGGGGGTAGGTGAGTGGACGTGTGTGTGTGTGTGTGGCTAGGTGGGTGGGTGAGCTAAACAATGTAAGATGCTGCAAATACTTACGTGAACAAACCTATTCTTATAAATGTAAAAATAGAAAACATTTTACAATTTAGTGTTGGCACCAGTCACTAACATGTCATAGGCACGAGCCAAAGTTGTGATTATGTTTTGTTCGGAGATGTCATCCTTGGTGACAGAGACTCACTTGCTTCACACCTACGATTATACTGCCACTCACACACTACTGACTCACCAGTGATATTGCCACTCGCACACTACTGACTCACCAGTGATACTGCCACTCACTACTGACTCATACTGACACTATATAGACATTAATGGTGGGTATGTATTTCTTTAGGTGTTGCAGATCTCGTTGGTATGGTCCTGTATATCCAGTGGGTGGTGTCCTGTGGATCACCAGTGTTGTCCTGTGGATCACCTGAGTGTTGTCCTGTGGATCACCTGAGTGTTGTTCTGTGGATCACCTGAGTGTTGTTCTGTGGATCACCTGAGTGTTGTTCTGTGGATCACCTGAGTGTTGTCCTGTGGATCACCTGAATGTTGTCCTGTGGATCACCTGAGTGTTGTCCTGTGGATCACCTGAGTGTTGTCCTGTGGATCACCTGAGAGTTGTCCTGTGGATCACCTGAGTGTTGTCCTGTGGATCACCTGAGTGTTGTCCTGTGGATCACCTGAGTGTTGTCCTGTGGATCACCTGAGTGTTGTCCTGTGGATCACCTGAGTGTTGTCCTGTGGATCACCTGAGTGTTGTCCTGTGGATCACCTGAGTGTTGTCCTGTGGATCACCTGAGTGTTGTCCTGTGGATCACCTGAGTGTTGTCCTGTGGATCACCTGAGTGTTGTCCTGTGGATCACCTGAGTGTTGTCCTGTGGATCACCTGAGTGTTGTCCTGTGGATCACCTGAGTGTTGTCCTGTGGATCACCTGAGTGTTGTCCTGTGGATCACCTGAGTGTTGTCCTGTGGATCACCTGAGTGTTGTCCTGTGGATCACCTGAGTGTTGTCCTGTGGATCACCTGAGTGTTGTCCTGTGGATCACCTGAGTGTTGTCCTGTGGATCACCTGAGTGTTGTCCTGTGGATCACCTGAGTGTTGTCCTGTGGATCACCTGAGTGTTGTCCTGTGGATCACCTGAGTGTTGTCCTGTGGATCACCTGAGTGTTGTCCTGTGGATCACCTGAGTGTTGTCCTGTGGATCACCTGAGTGTTGTCCTGTGGATCACCTGAGTGTTGTCCTGTGGATCACCTGAGTGTTGTCCTGTGGATCACCTGAGTGTTGTCCTGTGGATCACCTGAGTGTTGTCCTGTGGATCACCTGAGTGTTGTCCTGTGGATCACCTGAGTGTTGTCCTGTGGATCACCTGAGTGTTGTCCTGTGGATCACCTGAGTGTTGTCCTGTGGATCACCTGAGTGTTGTCCTGTGGATCACCTGAGTGTTGTCCTGTGGATCACCTGAGTGTTGTCCTGTGGATCACCTGAGTGTTGTCCTGTGGATCACCTGAGTGTTGTCCTGTGGATCACCTGAGTGTTGTCCTGTGGATCACCTGAGTGTTGTCCTGTGGATCACCTGAGTGTTGTCCTGTGGATCACCTGAGTGTTGTCCTGTGGATCACCTGAGTGTTGTCCTGTGGATCACCTGAGTGTTGTCCTGTGGATCACCTGAGTGTTGTCCTGTGGATCACCTGAGTGTTGTCCTGTGGATCACCTGAGTGTTGTCCTGTGGATCACCTGAGTGTTGTCCTGTGGATCACCTGAGTGTTGTCCTGTGGATCACCTGAGTGTTGTCCTGTGGATCACCTGAGTGTTGTCCTGTGGATCACCTGAGTGTTGTCCTGTGGATCACCTGAGTGTTGTCCTGTGGATCACCTGAGTGTTGTCCTGTGGATCACCTGAGTGTTGTCCTGTGGATCACCTGAGTGTTGTCCTGTGGATCACCACCTGAGTGTTGGATGTATCCTCTATTGGCCGTGAGAATGCATGTCACGAACATTGCATCTAGGTCATTGCATATACACACGCCTGTTTAAAACTAGTCATTGTCTTCTGATAGCCACTTCTCGTAAATTTCAATCTGACCAAAATGTTATCTTTTTATCTGTCCTTGCAACAACTAATGATGACAAGAGCCTATTACAAAGTAGCCAAGATCTATAAATAAGATATGTTGGCTTTGTATTTGCTACTGGTCGAGGTGTTACATGAATAATTCAGCATTTAGAAATGGGTTGGACAACCACTCTGAAAAAGTAGGCTACAAGTAAGCAGGCTGTTCTCACATGCGAGCACAATCACATGCGCGCTGGACACGTGCATGCAACTACACACGGAGAGTAAAAACCTGCTAATAAGCAATCAGTTCGGGTTTCAGTTAGCAAATACGTACAGTATATATAATAATCTCTTAAGCTAACGTAACAGTTACATAATTTTTTTTAGAAAGATATGGAATGGCGAATTGTATTTATCTGTACTTTAAGAAAGATTTTGATAGCTCCGAATGAAAGATTAATATAGAAGCTAACAAAACTTAGGATAAAAAGGAAAACTTTTACGATGAATACGAGTTTTTCGATTTGAGTGGAAAGTGCGAACCCGCGAGCAGACCAGCAAGATGCTGACCCGGTCGGTGATAGCCTAGAGATACTCTTGATTTTGTCAGTGCGGCTGTCACCAACTTGCCCAGGTTTCCTGGGTGAGTCTTTCCTAAGAGTTGAGCAAACTGCTGCCCGTATGATACATGCACCTCGAGGAAAGCTTTTCTAGTTTCCCGTTTGCTTCTAGCGAAAATTAAGTCAATATTTAAACCAGATATGATGACCGTGGAATTTTTGTCAGAGTGGTGTGGGTGAGTGAGTGGTTATTGAGAAGTGTAACATGCCTTGGGTTTCCCAGTTTACTGTCACCTTCAGCACTTGATTGGTGGCCTGAATTTTTTTCTTAGAATGCCTCGATGTAAAACATCCCTGCCCTTATTAAACTCAACGATAGTGTAGTGAGATGTACATCAGTCTTTTCTGTGTGTTTTGTAGAAAAGAAGTACATCTGATTAAAACTTGTGCCTTTATTGCACCACCAGTTTTGAACAAAATTGCATCCAAACATTTCTACATTTAAAATTAGAAATAAGTTTATTGAATAAAATAAATGTGGTTATTGAATGTGGAACATTCATCAAACACTGTACTTATGTTTTAACAAGTATAAATGGTAAAGTTGTGTTTTAGTATAGAGAGAAAGTGTAGCTGTGTAGAAGTTCAAGACTACAGCGATAGTTACATTCATATAAATAAAACTTTTAGTAATGAAGAAAAACATATACAGTGATGAGATGGTGGATGGAATACAAAAACAGGAACGTATTTTCACAAAACAACTGACAACCAGGATGACCTTACAGAAACTATGAAATTACTTTAAAATTGCTAAAAAAAAAAAGCAAACCATTGTGTGAACGAGAATTCACAAAGAAATGAACGATTTATTCTCCATTAGTGTGATGTCCAGATATAAAAAATAAAAATTAAGACTAAGACATCGCAAGATAAAAATTATCAGAAGTTAAATAATTTTTTTTTGCCTATTTTTCAATAGCATTCTCTGAAAAAATTGTGATGTGGAATGATAATTTTTATTCGAGATATAATAAAATTTTGAGCTAAAAGAATAAATGGCATTAATATTTGGCTCATATTTTACAAAAATTCTTAGTTTTCCACAAACTGATATAATTATCCACCCTTATTTTACCGTGTGTTGCCTAGGGAGAGGATGCCGGCCTGGCACTCTCATAACCACTAGGTCGCGGGTTAGAAGAATCACAGAATTTACACCATTTTTATTACTTCCCATAAGACTCTCCTATTATATGATTTTTTTTTAGCTCTGGCAAGTCATTTGTCTGCGTTTTCCTTTCAAAGAAAATCGCATCAAGTATAAATGTGCATTTTATTGGTTTGCAGTTTCCAGATTAATATTTCATGGGGAAATCTTAACCAAAGTTTTTTAATCTAAATAAATGTAATATGAACAATGTCTATAACAGTCGTAGTAGCTTAAAAGATTTGATGAGCAGTACTTTGTGACCGGTTACATAACTGTTTTATCGACTTAATTATCTGTTTTTTTTTCAATGCCTTTTTCCAGTGCTTTTACGGCAACGCTTCTCAGCAAAACAGTTCAGTAGTTTAAATAGTATTTACTTTTTTTAAAATATCAACATATGTTGTGCTAATTTATATGTTCAACCTATTTACTTTTTTTGTAATTAAATCCTCCCTCCCAAACAAATCGGAAGCAGACAGCGTATAATTCATATAATTCCAGGGAAGTGACAGCTCGGTTTCTATTGCATTTCTGACAATATCCATCACTAGGTTCTTCACATATTTAAGTGTTTCATTGGGCTGCATTTCAGCCGGGTACTGAGTTCAGCTCTACTTCTACGTATAACTACATTCAAGCGCTCTAGCATCTCCTTTTAAACCAGTAAAGTCAGGCGCTCTAGCGTCTCCTTTTAAACCAGTAAAGTCAGGCGCTCTAGCGTCTTCTCTTAAACCAGTAAAGTCAGGCGCTCTAGCGTCTCATTTTAAACCAGTAAAATCAGGCGCTCTAGCGTCTTTTCTTAGACCAGTAAAGTCAGGCGCTCTAGCGTCTTCTTTTAAACCAGTAAAGTCAGGCGCTCTAGCGTCTTCTCTTAAACCAATAAAGTCAGGCGCTCTAGCGTCTCATTTTAAACCAGTAAAATCAGGCGCTCTAGCGTCTTTTCTTAGACCAGTAAAGTCAGGCGCTCTAGCGTCTTCTTTTAAACCAGTAAAGTCAGGCGCTCTAGCGTCTTCTTTTAAACCAGTAAAGTCAGGCGCTCTAGCGTCTTCTTTTAAACCAGTAAAGTCAGGCGCTCTAGCGTCTTCTTTTAAACCAGTAAAGTCAGGCGCTCTAGCGTCTTCTTTTAAACCAGTAAAGTCAGGCGCTCTAGCGTCTTCTTTTAAACCAGTAAAGTCAGGCGCTCTAACATCTTCTCTTAAACCAGTAAAGTCAGGCGCTCTAGCGTCTTCTCTTAAACCATTCTTTACTGTTTCTTGTTTTGTTCCTTCTTGAGATGAAGTGTTTTATTCTGTTTTCATATATTTTATGAATCTTTTCATATAATTTTATATAAGTGATGGCCAGTCACAATGGTGCCAGGCTGGGCCAAAAGTTTTTAACGTTCAATATAACTCTTGTTAATATGCATATTTTACCCTATGTAGAAATCACGGAGAGTGGAACCTTGAATCCCTGGCAAACCCCATAGTACTATCAACGCTGACACTTTTACTGAAATTGGTGGAAAAGTTTTCTTAAACTGACGCATTCAGTCAACCGTTTATGCTAGCCAGTGCATACACATGCATGAACCCTTACTTACATTTATGAGTGGCTTAAGCACTGGCGTGGCGTTTTAGGACTCACTAGCCATGGGTTCAAATCCCACCCGTTTCGTGGTTTGTATTATGAGCAGATATACTGAGAGCACCATGGACTGAAATTGTGTTCAAACTACAATGTTTTCGAGTCTTTGTATGCATATTTTACCTTGCAGTTTCCTTGGAGAATCACATCTGTTTCATGGTAACACTGATTAAAAAAAATACCTTCCAGCCCTCTTAGTGTATTAGCAGTCAAGACAAGGTATAGAGTGGGAGGGAAGCAGCTGCAGACACACAGGTAGAACAAGGGACAGTGTGACTATGACATGGACCATCACCCCTGGAGGCGCAAATTAATCACAGTACATAAGCAGTATATAAAAAGCTGGTAAATCTTAACCCCCTTAAAAGGAGTGCCCTGATACCGATGAAACACTATTGATAAAAAAAATGGAACCCTCCTCCATTTCTTTAGATCGAATCTGATTACTTACTGTTCCCCAGGCACCATAGTCAAAGGATTACAGAGGTATACAATGGGTCCAGAGACTGGGCCACAATATTTGATAGCTGAACAAGTTATAGTGGTAATGAACTATTTAAATGTTTATATCTGGTCACAGTCGTAATGAGTTATTTATGCAAACATTAATTAGGTCACATACACACACCTCTCGTACGAGGAGAGGTTAAGGGAAATCAATCTGACGACACTGGAGAACAGGAGAGAGAGAGAGAGAGAGAGAGAGAGAGAGAGGGGGGATGGACATGATAACGCCATTTAAAATGCTGAGAGGAATTGACAGGGTGGATAGGGACAGGATGTTTCAGAGATGGGACACAGCAACAAGGGGACACAACTGGAAGTTGAAAACTCAAATGAGTCACAGGGATGTTAGGAAGTATTTCTTCAGCCATAGAGTTGTCAGAAAGTGGAACAATCTGGAGAGTGATGTAGTGGAGGCAGGATGCATATATAGCTTTAAGAAGAAATACAACAGAGCTCATGGAGCAGGTAGAGAGTGGACTAGTAGCGACCAGCGAAAAGGCGGGGCCAAGAGCTGTGAATGGCTGTCTACATTTACAGTGAGCAAAGTCAGGGTATTTTTCTAGAATGGTTTGTAATATACCACTGTGGATAAAATACTTAGACATTTCTTGAACATTTCTGAGTGAGTTGTCTCTGAATTCATTACTTTTATCGCATTCCAGAACATAATGACGCGAGGTGGGACAATTGTCCATCTGGCAAAGTTTACATTTCGTTTGGTCTACATCTGGTGGTGGTGATTTAACCTCTCAGAAATACTTGTAACAGCCGGAGGCGGGCGGTAGTGACATCCAAGAGTCTGCTTGTTTTGTTGGATGCACCATAGACATGTGGCTCCTGCATGATAGAATGATGATAGATGGACTGACTGGTGTTAGTCTCCCTCAGTCTTAAGTCAATAAAGTTCAGTTGAAGTTCTTTTCGTATTATTGTTCTTAAACTGCTGACAACCCAAGATTGTAATCTACTCCCTCTTTGAAGGCATATAACTTAGCCAATTCATCAGTTCTATCATGCATCTGGAGACCAATATGAGATGAAATCCACAGAAGGTGCACTCGGACTCCACTGTCTACAATCCTACCATACCTATCTGGTTTTTGACACGAGCATGCCACAATTTATACTTAATGAGTTGAGAGCATTTATGGTTGATGGAGAATCAGTTACAATAAAGCGTTAACCTTCGATTCATGGACACATTTGAATGCAAGGGCTATGACAAACAATAACTGGACCTCTACCCTTCAAACGCTCTAGACCACTCGCCCCTGCTGACTACGATCTTTCTCCCTACGATCTTTCTCTGAATATACTCGCCTTTTTCTTCGTGGTGCATTGATATAAAAATCGCTTGTGAGATCAGAACATACAGGAGAAGAATAATATAGCTTGAAACCCTGCTTGAGGCCCACTGGTTTGCTTGGTTTGGGAAGAAACATGGCTTATAAACAATAATTATATATATATATATATATATATATATATATATATATATATATATATATATAAATGCCAAAAAATGAGTGTTGACCAAGTTAAGAGGCGGAGCCATGAGTTGAAAATCTACCCACATGAGCGCAACTCAGTACTCACAAGAACCCGTCTTCTAAACAAGACACAAGACGTGCCTTTTCACACGCTTTATAATGCGACAATTTTTGCACGATCTCAACCGAGACTAAAATAAACTTGTTATTCTATGTTAGGCTAACCTAACTTAATTAACCTACATTCACATATAATTAACCGACAAAAAGGAAATTATTTGACGAGACTGCTAACATCTGGCAGCGTGGGAGACATCAAAGCTTAACCCATCGGAAGCTCCATGCTCTGTTTATGTTGAAGCTGGCAACCCAGCCTCGTAACCTAGAATAACACACACACAGGGTCGAGCTATGACCAGACCCCTGCAACCACAATTAGGTGAGTACAAGTAAAAAAACTGGAAAAAACTCAGATGTTTGCAACGAGACTGGTCCCAGAGGTAAGAGGTATGAACTCAAAGAGTGAAGGAACTAAACATGATGGTATTAGAGGACAAAGGAACAAGGAGAGACATGTTAACAAACACAAACTATTGAGTCTAATTGATAAGGTGAACACGGACAGGCTGTCCGAGAGGCAGTAAACAGGTACTAGAGGGCAGAATTGGAAGTTAAAGACACGAGTCACAGATATATCAGGAAGTATTTCTTCAGCCTCAGAGTAGTTAGGAAGTGGAATGATTTTGACAACGAAGTGGTACAGGCAGGATCCATCCACATCTTTAAGATGTATGATAGAGCACATACAGCCAAGAAAAAGTAAACCTAGTATCGACCACTTAAAAACACAGGGCCAGGACCTGAGACTACATCTGCAACCGCAAATAGGTAAGTACAAATGAGTACACAGAAGCTCTAGTGTGTACATATGTACATGTGCCACCGCCAGTGCCGGATTTAGATGAAGAGAGGCCCTAAGCTATTTCACTTGTGAGGCCCATCCCAACCCCCGACCCTCACAAAATTCAGTGAAGCCGAAGTTGATGACGGGTGTTTAACATTATGCAATTCACAATTCATCATCTAAAGAACATAAGATGTTATTGTTAATTAAAAAAAAGCATAACTTAAAATTAAGTGAAAAACTTTTGCAATAACTGAACTTTGGAAACATTTTGTGGAATAAGCAGGAATTTTTATAAAAATGAAATTGTAAGTTTCATATTCTTTTAACAACACTGCGACTAGCCAAGGACTCGAACCCATGTCGTTTTGGCCCGCCTCATGGTGAGAGAAAATCACATGACTCTCTAACCCACAGGACCACCAAATCCTACATTGAATCCGGGTGTGAACTGTTACAATCTCCCTTTAAAGCATTAAAAATATGTATCAAAGAAGAACGGTGGCTAGTGCCGGATTTACCTATAGGCTTGACAGGCTGAAGCCTAGGGCCTCAAAATCTTGGAGGCCTCCGGCCAAGGTGTATAATATTTTTGACAAGTAGGATTTGGTGGTCCTGTGGATTAGAGCTCACCATGAGGCGGGCCAAAACGACATGGGTTCGAGTTCTAGGCTAGTCGCAGTGTTGTTATTGATTAAATACCACTCGTCCGTGGTTACAATAATAAAGAAACTACAATCATCAAATACACTAAGATTAAAAAAGTTTTTTAGTTTTCCTCATAGCAAAATTGTCCAAAAGTTCATCAGAATTTGTTTGTCTAAGTTTGTCACCTTCAGTGCACAGAATGCTCAGTGTGGACAACCTCTCTTGACACATTATGGCCTTTAATTCATTTTTAATTCTTTTGAGGCTTGAAAAAACCTCTCCCGATCAGTTAGTGACCATTAAGCTAAGAAATAGCCGCAAGATTGCTTCCACATTAGGGAAGGACATCTGATTTATTCTTTGTATATAATTTGATAAAGGTCTGTATGAGACAGTGACTGCTCTTCTGTAGGCCTATGGCTTTGTCTCACGTACAAGTGAAAGTGAAAAGTTCATCAGTAAGTTTCAGGTCAACATCTGGTTATTATGCTGCCACCAACAGCTCAATTACTTGCTTAGATGCTGTCAGATTAGCAAGAAAGGTAAACAATTGTGCAACATCACTGTTCACAATAGCTCTTCTTCCTCTGCAGATACTTGCAGCACAGCTGTGTTTTCAACTTATCTATCTCACTGCTTTCCTGGAAGGACAAAAATCAATGCTAGTGTCGAGTTATTGGCTTAAGACAGTATTATTCTGAAATGGAGCGCAAGGAACATTACTGAAGGCTTGTTCAGAAACTACAGTGCTTTATGACAGCATGTGTAAGAATGGCCTATGACACGTTCAAAAATATTATACACCTTGGCCGGAGGCCTCCTAAATTTTGAGGTCCTGTCAAGCCTTTAGGTAAATCCGGCACTAGCCACCGTTCTTCTTTGATACATATTTTAATGCTTTAAAGGGACATTGTAACAGTTCACACCCGGATTCAATTTCTAGGTGGGTGAGATATACCTTCACCCTTGACCTCAGCTTTGGTCATTATGAAGACTTATTAAACACACTGCACCTGTTCACCCAGTAGTAAATAGGTATCTGGCTGTTAGGAATAGCATCCTTGGTAATTGTAATATAGGCTGCGACGTCTGAATTGTGTTAATTCAACTAAGTAATTAAGTAGGTGACCTGATATCTTGTAGAGCGGGGAAACCCGCTCATTCATGTGTGCCGTGTAGGACTCACTAGGTGGTTCAGTGGTTCACTAATTTCGGCTAGTGGGCGTGGAGAATGTGTGAGGTATTATGTAGTTTTGAGTGGTCGGGCAGCAAGCCAAGCACGCGCTTTCAAGGCGCTACCAAGCAAGCCAGGGCCCACGCCACTCTAGATCTAGTGTGTGTTCACACTATATATATATTACAACCATTCTCTGCTTTACCTACACTCATTCTTTGTAATTTCCGAGAGAATGGTTTGGAAGTGACAAGTTATACTTTCTCATCTCAGTTATTATATCTGTGACTGTGTTATAATTACCACTCCAGTACGATATTTATCAATGAAACCTTATTATAATACGACGTTTGGAAAAAGTTGGTAACTGTGAGATATATTACAGCAGCAGAATTGTGAGGTCTCAAGCCAAATTTAGATATTATTGTGAAGGACACAATCAAGAGTTCCATCCCGTGCCTACCACAATGTCCAGTATGTCTGACTTCGATCTACCACCCCGACCCTTGAAAAGGAGCATATCATATAACTGCAAAGAGTGAGTTTATGGAGAACTGTAAAAATTAATGTGTTAGTGATAGTCACCCATACCTGTAGGGAACTTATTCCCGTAGTCGTTGTGAACGTGTTGTGATGGTGTGGCTAACTGCTGTTGTGATGGTGTGGCTAACTGCTGTTGTGATGGTGTGGCTAACTGCTGTTGTGATGGTGTGGCTAACTGCTGTTGTGATGGTGTGGCTAACTGCTGTTGTGATGGTGTGGCTAACTGCTGTTGTGATGGTGTGCTAACTGCTGTTGTGATGGTGTGCTAACTGCTGTTGTGATGGTGTGACTAACTGCTGTTGTGATGGTGTGGCTAACTGCTGTTGTGATGGTGTGACTAACTGCTGTGTGATGGTGTGACTAACTGCTGTGTGATGGTGTGACTAACTGCTGTGTGATGGTGTGACAACAGGTGTTGTGATGGTGTGACTAACTGCTGTTGTGATGGTGTGACTAACTGCTGTTGTGATGGTGTGACTAACTGCTGTTGTGATGGTGTGACTAACTGCTGTTGTGATGGTGTGACTAACTGCTGTTGTGATGGTGTGACTAACTGCTGTGGTGATGGTGTGACTAACTGCTGTTGTGATGGTGTGACTAACTGCTGTGGTGATGGTGTGACTAACTGCTGTTGTGATGGTGTGACTAACTGCTGTTGTGATGGTGTGACTAACTGCTGTTGTGATGGTGTGACTAACTGCTGTGGTGATGGTGTGACTAACTGCTGTTGTGATGGTGTGACTAACTGCTGTTGTGATGGTGTGGCTAACTGCTGTTGTGATGGTGTGACTAACTGCTGTGTGATGGTGTGACTAACTGCTGTTGTGATGGTGTGACTAACTGCTGTGGTGATGGTGTGACTAACGTGTTGTGATGGTGTGGCTACTGCTGTGTGATGGTGTGACTAACTGCTGTTGTGATGGTGTGCTAACTGCTGTTGTGATGGTGTGACTAACTGCTGTTGTGATGTGTGACTAACTGCTGTTGTGATGGTGTGACTTTAAATGCTGTTGTGATGGTGTGACTAACTGCTGTGGTGATGGTGTGACTAACTGTTGTGATGGTGTGACTACTGCTGTTGTGATGGTGTGACTAACTGCTGTGTGATGGTGTGACTAACTGCTGTTGTGATGGTGTGACTAACTGCTGTGTGATGGTGTGGCTAACTGCTGTTGTGATGGTGTGGCTTACTGCTGTGGTGATGGTGTGACTAACTGCTGTTGTGATGGGGTGACTAACTGCTGTTGTGATGGTGTGACTAACTGCTGTTGTGATGGTGTGCTAACTGCTGTTGTGATGGTGTGACTAACTGCTGTTGTGATGGTGTGACTAACTGCTGTGTGATGGTGTGACAACTGTTGTGATGGTGTGACTACTGCTGTGTGATGGTGTGACTAACTGCTGTTGTGATGGTGTGACTAACTGCTGTTGTGATGGTGTGACTAACTGCTGTTGTGATGGTGTGACTAACTGCTGTTGTGATGGTGTGACTAACTGCTGTTGTGATGGTGTGACTAACTGCTGTTGTGATGGTGTGACTAACTGCTTTGTGATGGTGTGACTAACTGCTGTCTGTGATGGTGTGACTAACTGCTGTTGTGATGGTGTGACTAACTGCTGTTGTGATGTGTGACTAACTGCTGTTGTGATGGTGTGACTAACTGCTGTGTGATGGTGTGTAACTGCCTAATGTGGCATGCTGGTTCTGTGACTAATTGTATGTGTACTACCGATGTACTAACTGCTGTTGTGATGGTGTGACTAACTCGTGTTGTGATGGTGTGACTAACTGCTGTTGTGATGGTGTGACTAACTGCTGTTGTGATGTGTGACTAACTGCTGTTGGATGGTGTGACTAACTGCTGTTGTGATGATGTGACTAACTGCTGTTTTGATGGTGTGACTAACTGCTGTGGTGATGGTGTGACTAACAGGTGTTGTGATGGTGTGACTTTCTCTTATAGTGAATGTGTTGTGGTCATGGTTAATCTGGTTAATAACTGTAGTTAACGTTGTGATCATGGTTAATGTGGTTAATAACTGTAGTGAACGTGTTGTGATCATGGTTAATGTGGTTAATAACTGTAGTGAACGTGTTGTGGTTAAGCTGCCCCTAATGCCATGGCATGTCAGTGGCTCTCCTTGCACTCAATTTACATTGTAACTACCGATACCTATGTAATCTGCAATCTGCAATGAAATAAAATTTGTTTGTTTTGTTTGTTTGATTAATGTGGTTAATAGCTGTAGAAAAGTGTTGTGGTTATGGTTAATGTGGTTAATAGCTGTAGTGAACATGTGGTCTGGCAGTTCGTCCTGGGAAACCCTAAGTCGTTTTCTTACATAATGTTTTAAGCAAACTTCTAGATTTGCTTTATTTATATTAGGTTTGGTTTAATTAGGTTAGACTGTCGTCCATTAAAAAATAACAAATAACAACACACACAAATCCAGTAAATGTAGTAATACATTAAGACGATAAAAGCAAAATTTTGAAGCGTGAATAGAAACGGGGAACCCACGAAGAAGACATTATATTAAGTTCTATGTTGTGTGATACCCATATCACAGTTGGTCCTCGTCTCCACGCCCCCACCCCTTCCTTCCTCCATATAAAATTCTAAATGTAAGCATTTAAAGTCTTTTATTTAAATAGGAAAATGGAGAAACTAGTTTTCTTTCTTAAATTTATTATTAATTATTCAAAAGAATCTAAGGAGCAAATCACAAATACACAACATGAAGTGGGAACACTTGAGATTTTTGACACTGCTGAGGTCGCAGATCCCGAATATGTGGTCAGGTGGCAGAGAGCAGTGATAGTCCCCTTCAACGTTCACCTTTTTTTCAGTAATAGCTGTGAGTAGATTCTGCTCTTTTTAAATGTTGATAATTATTTAGAGTTGTGTATAGATGCTGTAACTTGTTTTAATATGCTTTAAATTAAGTGAAAAGTGAAGAGCCTACTAGGCTGCAATTGCAAGATGCTATAGAGTTATTCGGACAAAAGTACGTTCAACCAATCAGAAGTGAGAAGCGCAATCTCGCCAGAATAAAAATACGAGGTTTACTTAAATTTAGTCACTTTCATTGGGCTTTCACATTTCATCTAACGTACTTAAGGCATTTTGAACTATGCGGTGAGTGAGACCGCATAGTTCTGGGTTCTCCCCGCCCTGGAAACTACTAACGTCCTCCTAGGCGGCGAGCGCCTCCCTTCCCCCTCCCATTAAGAACCGCTGTTATAGACAGTCAAATAATTAATTTTCCATTTCACTTTCAGTAACACACCCGATAGTTTAAGCCACTTTGATTAGGAGGATAGGCTGTTGGTCAGGGTTGATGTCGCTAACAACCGTAGTGAACATGGTGAGATCACAGGCATCTCCAGTGACACTCAATATGGATAATGTAAACAAGAAATCTACTGTGTACTTCATCAGTCTGTATTGTAGAGTATTTTAATACTGCCAGGTATTGCAACACTCGATAACGCAATAACACGGGATGAAAGTAATACAACACGTTGCTATAGAAACAATACCCGTTTAAACTTGATAAATGTGTCTTTAGTGCGTGTTGATGATTATTAATATTTGCAGAGTAATAAAATACTGTTTTAACAAATAAAGAATAATGTCTGACGTTTTGTCGTTAAATAAATATGTTGTCAGAGAAGAAACAAGAAAGATAATGTGATGAGTTCTCACCACCAGTACATAATATTACATGTTTGTCTGTACTCAACTTATTTATGATAGCAGAGGTTGAGTCTCGGCTCCTGGCCATACTCTGACCGTGAACGGGTTCACTCTACCTCGTGAGTCCTGTTATGCCTATTTTTAAAACTGTGTATGGAGCCTGCCACCAAGATTTCGCAATTCAAATAATGAAACTTTCTGATCACTCTAAGGCTTCAGAAATATATCATGACATCCATATGGCTCATCTTTTACTTTCATCTGTATTACCATGTTCATGTTTCCCGCCTCTTGAACACCTTTCTCTCCACCACACTAAACTGTCTTAGAATCTTTACGTCACACTCCTGTCATCTTTTTGTATAATTGTCTCGTATATCAAGGAGCACGTAGAATCATTTCCGACCTCATTTCCAACTCCTTGGTGTCCTCATTCTAGGTGCGCTCCTCTCACAAAGTCCCTCGCCTTTCAAGCATACTTTGCGATTTCTTAAATAATACTGATATATGCCACCTTTTAATTTCCTCTTAATCAAATGAACACCTTCACGCTTCTTTTCCTTGCCGTCATCTCATCTGTGTCGTTATGACTCGGTAAGATATACTCGGGTTTGTTGCATAGTTGTGAATACGATAACATAATGTTCAGCTGTTTTATTGTTTACTCGTTGATCATTTCTGTTGACTGTTTGATGAAGTCTCGTTACGAACTTTTGCAATTTCTGTTAGTTCCCTGATGTACTTGATCAGGTGTAGGCTCCCTAATGGTGCTGCATACTGCATGATGGGTTTTGACATGTTGTATGTAGGGTCATGAATGACTTCGTTGATGTTACTGAAAGGTCATCTTAGGCTCGCCAGTCACGCATTCACCACAGCAATTATTCGGTTGATGTATGTAATAAAGGTTAGTAAAACATTCATCTAGAAAGACTGTGACAGCGCCATTGACTTTAAATGACAAACATCATATTCTTGTAAAACATATTACCACACAACAGAGTTACTATTTCCACTATAGCATTCTCCAAAAAAGTATTTATAATCAGATGTAGCCTGATCTTCCAGCAGTGAAAGCTAACACATTGTGTTAGCCAGTTGCTACAGTAACCTTGACACACTGCCAAGCTAGAGCTTCTATCAAACACAGGATGCACAGAGTCATACGTCCCATTCCCAGCACTGAATCACCTCACTGGGCACTCACCTCACTCCATAACAATATAAATACTCTCCTTGCACTATATTAATGGACGTGAAAGAATGTTCGTTTGCTTTTAAGTGGTATGGAGAAAAGTGCAATTGTTTGTTGAGATATATATTTTACTGGATGGAATAAGAAGCCAACGAAAACCCCAGGTCAAATGATCAAAAAGTTCCACGAAGCAGGTCACCAAATGACTATACCAAGTTAATACAAGCAACAACATAAGAAAGGAGGAACACTGCAGCAGGCCTGTTGGCCCATACTAGGCAGATCCTTCACAATCCGTCCCACTAACAGAACACTTGCGTCCGGTCAGGTAATGAGTCCGTGGGGACCTAAGTTATGACTTGTGCTGATGCATGGGTGAGATCTGAGCGAGGGTGTGCGTGTATTACTGATAATACCTAGAGAGCTTCGGGAAGTATTTGACTAGGACACCTAGTGTGTGTGTGTGTGTGGGAGATGAGGGCACTGCCAATACTGCAGGTGATGTGTCTCAAGGGTACGCTCACTTTATCTAGCATCACTAACCCAGCCAGAATGTAGTGACGTCGTCCCAAAACCTAAAATAGTTCTATCACCTTAACCTTCCCCTTTTCCATGCACTGTTTTTTTTTCCCTCTATTTCTCCTTCACCTCTTCCTCCGAATATTCCTTCTCATTCATTATTTTCCCAGTTTGTCTCCATCCTTTCTCCTTCTACATTTATATCTCAGTTTTATCTCATCTATTGTGTTAAGCTTCTTCCCGTTGTTTCTTACCCTCCCACTTCTTCCCTATCTACCAAATGCTTTATTCTTAATCCCTTATCCTAACCTTCTATTCCCATCTTTCTCCTGTTCCCTTCTTTGTCCTCACTCCTCTTTTTGCATATTCTCCTAATTCTCATTCCCCACTTTCTATTTACTCTCTTTATATATTTTCTCTCTTTACCTCCCTTCTCTGAATGACCCTTGCGGGTTTAGCGCCTAGTTATGATTATAATATCGGCCATGTTTTATGAGAGAAAGTTTTAAAAATACGTATTAGAGAAAATCTGTAATGGAGGATTATTGACTTATATATGACATGCATGGAAGGGCACAAGAGCTGAAGCTCATCCCCCACTAACAACCCCCCTTCCCCGTCCATCCATCCTCCTCCATCATCCCTCCCTCGCAGTACCCTACGTCTGCGCCTCGGTCAGGACTTGAGCGACTTGTGCCACTGCGTCAGAAGACGCGAGTCTCTTGACTTCCCCGCCCTCCCATCGCCTGGTACAGTGACCTGAGAGGTGACCATGGATGAGTGTGCTGCTTGTGCACCTGCAGGACCGACCTTCCAGTCCTAGTCTTATAGTCCTAGCCCTGCAGACGTGCTCCTAGTCCTGCAGAAGTGCTCCTAGTCCTAGCCCTGCAGACGTGCTCCTAGCCCTGCAGATGTGCTCCTAGCCCTGCAGACGTGCTCCTAGTCCTAGCCCTGCAGACGTGTTCCTAGTCCTGCAGAAGTGCTCCTAGTCCTAGCCCTGCAGATGTGCTCCTAGCCCTGCAGATGTGCTCCTAGCCCTGCAGATGTGCTCCTAGCCCTGCAGATGTGCTCCTAGCCCTGCAGATGTGCTCCTAGCCCTGCAGACGTGCTCCTAGGCCTAGCCCTGCAGATGTGCTCCTAGGCCTAGCCCTGCAGATGTGCTCCTAGTCCTAGCCCTGCAGACGTGCTCCTAGCCTTAACCCTGCAGACGTGCTCCTAGCCCTAGAGGCCTTGCCCTGCAGACGTGCTCCTAGCCCTAGAGGCCTTGCCCTGCAGACGTGCTCCTAGCCCTAGAGGCCTTGCCCTGCAGACGTGCTCCTTGTCCTATAGGCCTAGCCCTGCAGACGTGCTCCTAGTCCTATAGGCCTAGCCCTGCAGACGTGCTCAAAGTCCTAACCCTGCAAACGTGCTCCTAGTCCTGCATATATGCTCCTAGTCCTAGTCCTGCATATATGCTCCTAGTCCTGCATATATGCTCCTAGTCCTAGCCCTGCATATATGCTCCTAGTCCTAGCCCTGCATATATGCTCCTAGTCCTAGCCCTGCATATATGCTCCTAGTCCTAGCCCTGCATATATGCTCCTAGTCCTAGCCCTGCATATATGCTCCTAGTCCTAGCCCTGCAGACGTGTTTCTAGTCCTACAGATTTGCCTAGCAGACGTACTCCTACAGACCTAGTCCTACAAACGTAGTCCTACAGACGTAGCCCTATTGACAGCCCTTGATTCCTAAAGTCGGTACTTGATTAACCGAGCAGGTACGTTGGATTGCGTGCAACCAGCAGTAACAGCCTGGTTGATCAGGCCCTGATCCACCGGGAGGCCTGGTCATGGAGAAACCTGCGAGGGTGTTGACCCCCAGAACACCCTCTCGGTAGGTAGGTAGACGTAGCCCTTCAGACATACAACTTCAAACTTGTCCTACACGGCCTACTCTCACAGGCTTTTTACCCTCTGCTTCGAGCCTGGGTACATTCGATTGTGAGCCAAGCATTTGACACCTTCAAGAACTTAAGGCAGAATCCCGACCCTATACAACTGACTTTGGGAATTTTGCAATAAACAAGGTGAACGATAACGCGTCAATGCTTCAGGGCATGACTTATTGTTTCCAGTAATATTCCCACGTAAATTTGTGTCTTACGTTGGTCAATCTGACCTGTTAGATCGTTCCTCGGGGTCACTGTACACTTTGTTTGGATATCACTAATTATTAATTTACATATTGTGCTCTCATCACCCCATGAACCTGAAGTTTTCTTAATATGTATTAATTTATAATGAAAATGTAATCATTGTATTTCAGACTGTTAGCCCATGGGTGTAATTTTTAATTGTATATCAGGAAATATTTGGATAAGACACCGACAAAAACTAATCGAATCTCAGTGGTCCACTTAAACAGTTATAAATGTCACTGTTGAATGGAAGAGTTAGTAATGACAGGTATACCTTTAACACACATCTCATTCTGGATATTTACTTGTGTTCTCGCTGATGTTGCAATCCGTGTTTGATAGACTAGATAAATGAAGTAGAAATTTTATTTCTATGATCTAAATATTGAGAAGCCAAATGGAAGGAAGGCAGTGAAGAATCTTTTTTTTCATTTTCTTTATATTGTTTTAGTAACCAGTATTACAACCACATCACACTCATTACCAGATGGGATTCACCTGATGACGTGTTTTTACCTTGTACAGGCGGAAGCGTGGCATGGCAGGGAGGGAAAGGTGAGCTAATCCTTTCCTCTTCCTTGTTCCAAGCAAAGCTTTCCTAAACTATGCGCACTCGGTGATTTGGCTGTATATATTGAAGTTTCTGGTGTAAGTGGAGCATGCACACTTGCCTCCTGGTTTAAGTTAAGAAAAGGTTGAGAAAGCTTGACTCACTTGGCAGTAACAAACTCAATGCACTTTGATAACAAGACACATAATACACCGCCGTTTTTTGTGGTAACTCTCGTGGAAATGTTCGCATGAGCTTGTGCACTTGTCAAACTGTCGTTTATATACTTGCCTTCTTATTTCTTCACTCTTGCCGAGCCAAAATAATGAAACGTATTATCCTCTTTATAATCCAAACCACATACTATGCGATGTAAGTATGCAAAAACGGTTCTAGTGTCATGTGAACAAAACAATGGACGTATCTAATAGTCTTATTTCCTTACGTATTTATTCTTGCCTAGTCTGAGAAATATTATGACTCGACCCACGTCAAATAATGGATGTGAACAATGTCAGGTGGAAGTGAGGTAATTTTGTAAAGTCTCATGATGGGTCACACACATGTGTTAAGTTGCTTCAGTGTGCGGTGCCTTGATGCTGCTGATGAAGCTTTCTTAATACAAGGAATTAAAGTTACCCTTTCGCCGACAATGTTATTAACCATAAAGTTGACCGTAAACTGCCTAGACCCGCACAGCTTCATGCTCAGCCTGGGCATGACACGTCACACTCCAGGGAACAGTGTTAGCAAAAGTACCACAGTAACAATTATCATCTTGATACCAACATGGCATTACAAATAATTTATGTAATACCTTAATCAGAAAATTTCGTTAGCACGCACGCACACACAAAAGAGGCCAAGTATCTACCGGAAAGTAACTAACACTCGTACATTGAAAGCCGACGTGTTTAAGCAAGTCCAGTACGTGAGAGACAAGTCAGAGTCGTACGACGGTTGAACTTAAGAGGTCCCGGAAATAAGTAGCACCCGTCAACTTGTAACGTTCTGCACAGCGGTTATAAAGATAATGACATTGAAACCGCCATCGTGAAGAAAACCTTAGTTTACTACTGCACATTTTAAATACTGTCATCAGCTTCGTTAAACACTACCATTGTTCCAACGACATAGCATTTTCCTACATAAATATGTGGATTAAATTAATACAAATCAACCTAATCTAACAAAAAATAAACATCAAAATATATAACCGGGGAAGGTGTTATCTTAGGGTTACGTCGGCCAGGTAAACACTCCAGACACTAGTACGCTAAAAGCTTTAATAATACTAACGTTCATTACGAGGAAGGGCTGCCACAAATACTGCAACTACAGAGCAATAGCAACGAGGTAAGTCTGCAAGAACTATGTTTCACCTCACCGAATAAGCTTAGACTAAGAGGAAACATTATCTGACACAAAATTCTTCAGGGTATATGCATAGGGTAGGCGAGGACAGACATATACTATATATATATATATATATATATATATATATATATGGTGGAGTGTAGGATGAAGGGACACAGGTGGAACACATTACTAAATGAGACAGAGGCGTGATAAAGCATTTTTTTAACTAGAGAAACAGTGGAACAAGTTGAATTAGCAGAGTGTAACGCCTTACGTTGAATACAAAATCAGTACTGCAATATAATAATGTTGATTCACTGAAAGAAGCGGGCCCATGAGCTGGAACACAGTAATAAGACTCAGTTACACATACGTTCATAAAGTGTATTGTGAATATTTGCAACACTTTTTAAGTATGATTCTTAAGGAAAACCGCTTATTGTATCTTAATAAAGAACATCACAATTGACAGACTGAAATAAACGTCCATTTGTGCATTAGCTCTAAAATATTTAACAGTGAATAAAATGAAAGAAAAAAGTTTGGCTCTGCTTTGCAATAATTTTTCATGCTTTTCTTTTTTCTGGACTGACATGCAAATAAAATGCAATTAGTTTAAAATAAGAATAAACACTTATAATGTTTAAACTAACCTTTTGATACTCTAAGTTGAGATTGAAAATTAGACACGTGTACAACATCTGGGTATCTTTATTGTAGACGTTTCGCCATCCAGTGGCTTTATCAATACAAATTCTAGGACAAAAGTTGAAGACAGTAGAACTATATACAAAAGATGAGGTAATTAGTCCCTCATCTTTTGTATATAGTTCTACTGTCTTGAAGTTATGTCGTAGAATCTGTATTGATAAAGCCACTGGATGGGGAAACGTCTACAATAAAGATACCCAGATGTTGCACATGTGTCTAATTTTCATCTTGTTGGTATTGTCTACCATTCATGATCAAGTTGAGGTTGACTGAAGAAGCTTGCTGAGCAGGCGAAACTTCTCATATCTTCATTTATTCTCTTGATCCAAGGAGTTGAACCTCCCCTTCACCCTTCGATCGAATCTTATTGCCTCACATTCCCCAGACGATGTATGACCCCTACAGGTTTAGCTCCTTCCACTGAATACACTACTACTATCATTGTTACTAGGCACTTGGATGGTAACCTGCTATCATTGTCACCAACAGCTTGGTACGTCAGCATCTGGTCCATGTGGAGAACCGACTCTTCGAGATGTTTGGCGACAAGGAGAAAAATACCATCGACATCAGTAGGTTTCTCCTGGTGAGTGAGTTGAGTATTTTCTTAATAGTTCCATTATAGCCTTTGTCCTCATTAACATTTATTTGCTAACTAAGATTTTTTTCCCACTTTCGGCTGGTGGGTCAAGCTCACGCTATTGGTTGACTGAACTGTACAATTAATAGAGCAGTGGGGCCCCTGAATAACCTGCAACATTCTGAATTGTCAATTCTCTGGTCGAGAGGTCATGCCAGTTGGTATGTGATGACCATTAAATAAATTGTAACGGACGCTGCGCACACCACAATGGTAATTGTTAGTAGGCAGAGTTTAGGTCTAAAGTGATACCACAATATGAATATAGACTGGGCATGTCATTATGGTTATTACCGCCTTATAGCTAATAGTTTTACTGCAAGAAAAAATTAAGTTAAAAATCCCCTTATTGTTTGTGATTTTAGATGACATATTCTGAGATGTTAACTACTGATTTTTTGTTTTTTGTTTTTAAGCATTCATCTCCTCAAGGTAAGTTCGTTGAGGCTGGTGAGGGGGTTCTGTGCTCCAGTTCCCTGAATTAAACCTGAATGCCTTCCACATCCCCCCCCCCACACAGGCGCTGTATAATCCCTACGGGTTAACGCTCCCCCATTCATCGTAATATTTTTCTCCATGGATCCATCCTTCTGTAAGTCCTGTTTTCTCCTGTCATAGGGTCTGACGGCAACCGGGATGCGGCACTCTGATCCTCGCCTGAAAGAGATGAGAGAAAACCTGAAGAAGTTCCAGGATAAGATTGCACCTTCAGAGCATCATGCTCTCAATATCAGCTATGACACCTTCATGAGGTGAGACGGAGAGAGAATAAATTGGTGTCATATTAAGATTGTTCATATTGTAATAATCGGAAATGAGCTATTAATTTTTGAAAACGGAGTTTATTAAAGAGAGGCAGACTTGCTAATACAACACTGCTGTGCATTACGGCTATACACTTGTCTTAACAACAATGAAGTACTGTTTGTTATTAAAAGGATGGGCTACAGCACAACAAATAAATTATTATAGATAGGCAATTATGAGGACTTAAATTATACGAATAGGCCTTAAGAGCTGTTTCTAGCTTTAGGATGGTGAGAGGAATGCACAAGAGAAGAATACAGCAGATGCTAACTGTATTGAAAAACACTAGAATCTTATTGTTAATATCTGTAATCCTTACAACCATTAAATCATTGAATGTGTTCACATTGTTAATATGCTATGTCTAGTTTCAAGTAGTGTGTAAGCATTAGTATTAGTCTGCCCGAAATGCTCAGGCATGTTAGTGGCTTCCTTTGTACTTAACAATATTTTAGCACATGTAAATTACACATTGTATATTGTGCAGAGAAACTTAAAATAGGAAATCACGAATAAATCAGGACATCTGTCTCAAGTTCCACCCTTAATATACAAACGAGCTGCTCATGTCCTTTCATATCCTATTTCTTTACTCTTTAACAAATCATTAGAATCTAGCACCTTCCCAACACTACTCAAAACAGCAAGGGTTACACCAATACACAAAGGTGGTGACCCTACAGACGTAAATAACTATAGGCCTATATCAAATCTACCATTGCTATCCAAAATATTCGAGAAACTTGTGCACAAGAGATTATACTAGTTTATAACTACACAAAGCATACTCAACCCCTGCCAATTTGGCTTCAGGAAAAATAAAAGCACTAACGATGCAATAGTAAAAATGATAGACCTACTTTACACAGCACTTGAAAATAAGGAATATCCACTAGGACTTTTTATTGACTTAAGGAAAGCTTTTGACACAGTAAACCACGGCATCTTACTCCACAAACTTGACCACTATGGAATAAGAGGTCATGCACTAGCATACCTCAAATCCTACCTCACTAATAGGTACCAGTATGTCACTATTAAAGACACATCCTCCACGACACTACCACTAGACACCGGCGTACCGCAGGGAAGTGTCCTTGGTCCCCTGCTCTTCCTCTTATACATCAATGATCTTCCCAATGTATCACAACACTTGAAACCAATACTCTTTGCTGACGATACAACTTATGTCATCTCCCACACAAACCTTGCCACGCTTAATACCATTGTTAACGACGAATTAATAAAAATATCAACATGGATGACTGCCAATAAACTTACACTCAACACTGATAAGACCTTCTATATTATGTTTGGCAACAGAACAGATGATCCACAATTAAACATTAAGATCAACTCTACACCTATTGCTAGACATAACGAGGGCAAGTTCCTGGGCCTTCACCTTGACAGCAGCCTGAAATTCAGCACCCATATCCAACACATAACACAGAAAGTGTCCAAAACTGTGGGGATCCTCTCTAAGATACGGTATTATGTACCACAATCAGCCCTACTCACACTATACTACTCACTCATCTATCCCTACCTCACATATGCCATTTGTGCATGGGGATCAACAGCAATTACCCACCTAAAGCCAATAATAACCCAACAAAAAGCCGCAGTAAGAATTATCACACAATCCAACGCTAGGCAGCACACCCCCCCACTCTTCAAAGACCTAAACCTACTCACTGTCCAGAACATCCATACTTACTACTCTGCTATCTACATTTATAGAACCATTAATTCCAACTTTAACCCTGAGCTAAAACACTTTCTTGACAGTTGTGACAGGACCCATAGACATAATACCAGACATAAACATCTCTTTGACATTCCTCGTGTCCGACTAAATCTATACAAAAATTCAATGCGCATAAAAGGGCCTAAAATCTGGAACTCCCTGCCTGAAAACTCTAGAACTGCAGACACAACCTCCATTTTCAAAAGCACCGTTAAAAAACATCTTATCTCACTTACGCACCCAACCGGTAGTTAACCATACGAAAACTACTTTATCTTGCACATATCCACAGCAAAATACACTTATTGATATCTGTGATTCCCCTTAATTTGCACAGTTCTAACCAAAATTCTAATACAACTATTGCTCCATAATACTTAAGCTAGTCATAAGTTTGCCTAAGATACTCCAATATAGAAACTATATTATGCCAATATATCACCTTTATCATTAATATATAAACTAATTGCTAACTTTTTATACTAATTGTTAAATTCTCAATGTTTAAATTCCAGTACCTAAATTTTGTAAACCTAACCTTACAATCTGTATATCCATTGTATAGCTATTGAGTAAGACCTATCATAAGACTGCCTGAAAAGCCTAGGCATACCTAGGCATATTATTGGCCATCTTGTAATATCAACTTTAATGTATAACTATAAGTACCCCCCACCTTGTATTACATGAAATAAATAAATAAATAGGTGATATTTTTCTCTGATGCTAAGACTAAAGCCTCACCAAAATGTTGGTTACACGTAAATTGCTCCAGCCATGGTATTGTGACTTATTTAACGTGAGGACAACCCAGGTCATACCCTCAGTCAAGAATCTTTTGATTGACTACTCTGCTTATCAAAGAACCAGTAGACATCCTTTACAACATTCTCTTCAACACGCTGATGCTCTCACTAGCTGTCTTTTCATCCTAATAACATTGAATGGGTCAGCTACACACTTGTCCTGTCTCCTGACGAATGTTTTAACAGCAACAACAACTTGCATCCTAAGCTGACTTATTATATTAACTATGACTTCCTTCTGTCTCACACTTACCTTCCGCATTACTGCCATCAAATTCTTTGCTATGCAGCACTGAATGACCCACACTGGTCATTCGATGATTTTTGTGAGTATTATAATAATAATAATAATAATAAACAACCACGCTCTCGCTCATACTATTTTCTTTGTCTCTCTCTCTCTCTCCCTCTCTCTTACACACACACAATACATCTTTCAATACCTTAAGTGTCGCATTCTCTACAATTGCTTGAGCACTCTCTTCTTCGGTAGCATCATCTCTGATAACCTGGAGGTGGTAGTGAAAGCCTTCTCCTCATCCTTCGTGATCCCGGATTTCCGCGGATTCTGTCACCACATTGAAGAGATCTATGCCAAGTGCCTCACCAATGCTGACGGAAAGGTAAGCAAGTGTCTTGTGCAGTCCATTTTGTGTTTATTTGCTGTACATGCCAAAAGCCCCTAATATGCAGAGCATTGTGGGCAGACTTAAAAATTAACTTAAAGCTAAATGCTTAGTTATGACTGTTATTATTCGTGTTCATAGAAAATATTCGTCTTGCGCCACGATGTGATAGAGATGTACAATACTTATGTTCCCACGGATTACTTCATAGTGTCATATAGAAAAAAAATAGATATAAATGCCTACATGATTTCGTGTCTTCACTCACATTTTCAGAACTCACATAAAAACGCCCTTGCTTCAGATTTTTTTATTTTTTACTGTGGTATTTTTTAATAATTGTGTGACATGTTCTCTAAAGTGATTTCGTTGCAATAATGTCTTATATGAGTGACCGATGAATCTAGCATGTTAGTATGGGTGTGTTACATTCGCCATAGGAGTTTTTTTGTTGTGTATATGAAGTATTTGCACGACTCGTGCAAAAAATTCTCTTCAATTCATTACTTTCTGTGCATAAAGGAAGTGTTCGTGTGTTCTCAGGCGGCACACTACATCCCACAGTTAGCTCGCGCTAACCCTGACCACTGGGCGGTATCAGTGTGCACTGTGGATGGTCAGAGGTACTCCACCGGTGACGTCAACGTTCCCTTCACTCTCCAGTCATGCAGGTGGGTCCTTCATCCTTCCCACATTCATTGACTCATAAACTGCATTTGCTTCTTTAGTTGTGATCATTAGAAAATATAACATGGACAGTTTTGATATTAAAAACGAAATGAACTCACATAACTATGCGGTACGCGTACACACACGCACACTCTTTCGTAGATTGGGTAATGAACAGACGAGTTTGGGATGGTAACTTGGTATATTAGACAGGGTGGAATTCTCAGAGCCGTAAGCCTGGTCTATCCCTAAACGTTGTTTCGATGGTAACTAAGGCACTGCCCCGAGCAGGGCTCAAGCGTTCAAAGTATTGACCTTTGATATGGGTGACCTTTGACATTGGCTAACGGTTGCATCGGATGGTCACGTGAGCTTCACGCACGGAGGGGCCGGGTTCAATTCCCTGTGGGGCAGAAACACTTCGAAGTGTTTCCTTACTCACACACACACACACACACACACACACGTTGAGGGAAATAGGACTAACAACACTGGAGGAAAGAAGGGTCAGAGGAGACATGATAACGACATACAAAATACTGCGGGGAATCGACAAGGTAGACAGGGACAGGATGTTCCAGAGAGGGAACACAGAAACAAGGGGACACAACTGGAAGCTGAAGACTCGGATGAGTCAAAGGGATGTTAGGAAGCATTTCTTCAGCCACAGAGTAGTCAGGAAGTGGAATAGTCTAGAGAAAGATATAGTGGAGGCAGGAAACATACATAGTTTTAAGACGAGGTATGATAAAGCTCATGGAGCAGGGAGAGCAGAGACCCAGTAGCGGACAGCGAAGAGGCGGGGCCAGGAGCTGAGTCTTGACCCCTGCAACCACAATTAGGTGAGTACAATTAGGTGAGTGCATACACACATACATACAACAGGCCTAGTGTCTAATTGACATGTGCCTAGGACAAAATGGTAACTAACTAACACTGTGTACGTTAGGCCCATACGTACGTTGGAACCCTCACCTAACCAAGCATGTAAGGAAACTAGAGAAAGTGCAAAGGTTTGCAAAAAGACTAGTCCCAGAGCTAAGGAGTATGTCCTACGAGGAGAGGTTAAGGAAAATCGATCTGACGACACTAGAAGATAGGAGAGATAGAGGGGATATGATAACGACATATAAAATACTGAGAGGAATAGACAAGGTGGACAGAGACAGAATGTTCCAGAGATAGGACACAGCAACAAGGGGTCACAGTTGGAAGTTGAAGACTCAGATCAACCACAGGGATGTTAGGAAGTATTTCTTCAGTCAGAGGTTTCAGGAAGTGGAATAGTCTGGGAAGTGATGAAGTGGAGGCAGGATCCATACATAGCTTTAAGGAGAGGTATGATAAAGCTCATGGAGCGGGTAGAGTGACCGAGTAGCGGCCAGTGAAGAGGCGGGGCCAGGAGCTGTGAATCGACCCCTGCAACCACAACTAGGTGGGTACACACACACACGCATACCTGCAGTATCTGCTAAAGCTACTTATGATTGCATACTTTTCTTGTTTTCCTGGTAGCTACGATGAAGTAACCATTTTGATTACGATAAGTTTTTGTTGATAACTTTCTTCTTTCTTTCGTGCTTTATAACATCCACTTTTCGTGAGACATGAATTCATATATATATATATATATATATATATATATATATATATATATATATAATATGCATAGGTAGATACATATATTTAAAGTTTTCTTTGGCTCGAGTACCCAGGCGAACTTAATTTTCTTTACAAAAACTCCTCTACATTTTTTTTATTATTGATTTTAAGAGATAGGCTACGTTTTCAATCATAAAGAGTGGGGACTATGCAAAAAGTGCTTAATTCATAAATTAAACCATATTTTTTAAATGGGTGGACCGGTAAGCCAGCGGAAGGCTTCGGTCAGATGACCAAAAGTTCCAGCTGGGGGTTATCATATGACTAAGACCCGCGTCAGGAAACCCTTGTGCTGTTTCCTGACAAACCTACCTAGCTTAAAAAGTGCCTAACACGGTAAGAAGAATGAAAATGGAAAAAAAAGTGGGTATGGACGGGATTAGGACAAATATTTAATCAGTACCAGAAAGGGATGAAGTTTTAGAATGGTTGGTACATTTGTTTTTTGCATTCATTAAAAGAAAGGTACATAAAGATTAGTTAGAAAACATGCATAATGTAGTTCCTTTGTAGAAGGGCAAGGGAGAGAGATACGACTGTCCGGACAGTGGGGGCACAGCACGGGCAGTTGCATTCTTGCAAAAACCACCTGACCAGCACATTTAAGATTTCCAGTCAATGTGTTATGATAGCGTTATCTTTAACCACTATTATGGGAAATATAGAAAGTATAATTGTAGAGGAAATAAGGTGAGTTTAAGAAGGGAAAAATGTGTGGATGAAGTATTGTGTTAGAGTACGGACTAAAAAAATTCCGTAGAGGTAGACAGGGAAGCGGTTTTACAGATGTATGGACTAGGTGGCTAATAGTTGAAAGACTAAGGTTCAGGATATGTATGATGGAGGGGAATATTTTTCGGTAAACGTCAACCTTAGACAGGGATATGTAATATCTCACTGATTGTTTAATGTATTGTCAAGTGTTATGGAGAGGAGCTATCATAAACTGTCATAAAAAATCTGTCAGACTACATAGTTTTGCACGGATAAGTCAGTTTTTGCTACTGTCATGGTCCACGGTAGACGGCCAACAATTACCTCACCTTCACATCTGTCCGTTAACACAACTGTTTTGTCGCGTCCCTGTTGGACCAACACTGAACGGATCTTGTGTGAAAAAGACCCATGTCAAGCAGTTTTTCCTGACGAATGAACCAACATCACACTTTTACGTTAACAATATCAAGAGAAGCCTTGCCACAGCCTGCTGCCTAGGACTAAACAAACTTCAACTATGCTGAGCAGATGGCAGTTAAGAAAAAGCCCAGATGAAGTCACCATGGAGGTGTATCCAAAGAGGCGTACTGCCGAAAATAGTGAAGAAAATTCACACTTTGCAGAGCAAGCATTTGCTATGTAAATATTTATCTGGTCAAAAGCTTGCAATAAATGAATGATAGTTCTAGGCCTTTCGTGTTGCATTCAACACTTCATCAGGAACTTGCTGTACTGCAGAAATAGAGTAGGAAATCAAAGCAGATTCGTTCCGGGGAACGACTCTTTCCAGAACTCTGGAGAGTCTCTCTCCTGAACGAATCTGCCTGGATTTTCTACTCTTATTTCTGCAATATTGCAACTCCCCTTTGGTTATTTTGCAAACGCATATGCATGTATGCACTGAAGTGAGTTGAGGCTTTTATTATTTTAACATTTTTCTTGATCCAGTAGCAATCATCAGTTGGAATATTGAAC
The DNA here is from genome assembly GCA_009830355.1 of Cherax destructor. Lineage (NCBI taxonomy): Eukaryota > Metazoa > Arthropoda > Malacostraca > Decapoda > Parastacidae > Cherax > Cherax destructor. Next base: position 2,957 of record WNWK01007147.1, on the reverse strand, counting down.
ATATACTCCAAGGAGAAAGTCATGCATGTAACGTCATGAACTAGTTGACATGAATCTCCGGTGCTCATACTGAGGTAGGATGTTTGCTTCACCATGTACTCTTGCAGTCATGTTCATCCCTTACCTAGCTCGAAGTCCGTGCACCTAGTTGCCGGAAGGAGTATAACACCCCCTCGTTTTTATATTTGCATTTACCTTTCATGTCTGTTTTAGCTTAATTTTCCTGCTGTATTTTGCTTTTATTCATTCGTGTGGTCTTCAGGGTACCGTTGTTGTGTTGTTTTAAAATGTCCCTTTAATTCTCTGGAACTAGCAAGCCCTTGACCTACGCTCTGGTGTCTACTATGTACGGCACGGACCACATGCACAACTTCGTCGGGATGGAGCCGTCTGGTCGCTACTTCAATGAGCTTTGCCTCGATTATAATAGTAAGTAGTTGGGACGTCGTGCATGGTGCTTTTCCTGCTTACCAGACCATGCCTTAAAGGGTAAGATTTTGTGTTTACTACTTCAAGACTCATCACAGGAATGGACAAGGAAAATGCATGTGGAAATCGACACGAGAATTAATTCTGTTATTAAGAACATGCATGGACAGGTAAGAACATAGTCAAAGCATCAGTCAGACTACGAGGAAGAGTAGCTGTTGAGGCAGGTGTGGTAAGAGACAACGCATAACGCGGGTCTCTCTCTGCAGCTACGCACTGAACTACGCGCTGGCACTGGGACAACTGAGTGACGTGGGAGTTCACACCTACGTTGGTATGGAACCATCTGGCCGCCACTACAACGAGCTATGTCTCGACTACAACAGTATGTCCTTACCAGAAAACCTCCGTTCCTTCAATCTATCTTCAGCTTCTGTTTGGTCTTTCAGTTCATAGCCTCTGACTCTCTTTCTAGCGGCAATAACAGTCAGTGGTTTATTAATCTAGCATCCTAGTTAGCAGTACCTGCTGTTTCTAACTCCTCTTAACCTATCGCTAGTGTGAAGGCATCTAAATCAGCTTGTATCTTAGCATCAATTATCTTTGTTGTGATAACTATTATCTATATATATATATATATATATATAGTGGAACCTCTACACGAACGCTTCGGAACACGAATAAATCGGTTCACGACCAAAAATTCGCCATTTTTTGCATCTGGTCACGAACACACATTCGGGTGCCGAACAAACACAGCTGCACCAATTTTCACATTCTCTGCCATTTTTTTCGCAGGCGCCAATTTTCCCCACTACCTGTAATAACGACCGTGATAAACTCGGAGTAGCAATGTTTTATCAGCAGGTAGCGCCGAAACAGCTCGCAGTGCCAGTACCCGGTTAGGGCTTGCCATATATGATTTTTTGTAAATATTTTTTTTCTCAGCTTGTTGGACTATCTTATTGAAACTTGGGCAATGTATGATGGAAAGATACTTCTTAATGTACACCAAAAATGAAAGAAATCGGGCGGTTTTCTCAGTGTTATTCAAAATTGCCTCAGTGTTATTCAATTACCCTGTGCATTCTATGGTATACTTAACTATTTTTGTGCTTAAAAATCTTAAAAACAGCAATATTTATTCCCCAATGGGGAAATTAGGTTCGGGTCACGACCAAATCGAGTCGCGACCAGAGTTTTGGAATGAATTATGGTCGTGACCAGAGGTTCCACTATTCTTTGGCTTCAGGAAGAAATAAAAATATTCTTCCTTGAAGCCTTTTTATCCACTTCTCCGAGGCTATGGGTCCCACAATTTGTACCAGAAGTGGACCCCATCATATATATATATATATATATATATATATATTAATGGGGTCCACCTCTGGTACAAATTGTGGACCATAGACCTCGAGAAGTGGATAAGGCTTCAAGGAAGAATATTTGGATTTCTTCCTGATGCCATTTGAATATTCCACTTCTACCACCCCATCTTGTAATTTTTTTTTTACCAATAGGTATGTTTTATTACATAATATGGTACAAAAGATTTGAGAGATACATTGTTGATATAAAGATGGCATATACAGTACACGAGGTGAGAGATACATGTCTAGTACATATTGTTACATCTTTGTCACTGATTATAATGCGAAAATCTCATCCAGCTCTTCCGAGCTGGTGCGCGTGCCCAGAATACAGCATGCATTACCCCTCTGAACAGCAGCGCTGAGTCGCTGGAACAGAAAACTAGCTGCCCTGGGATCCCTAGTTACCCTGTTGAGTCTTTTGCCCAGCTCCTTGAGGAACTTAGATGCACTCTTTCCCATGAGCCAAGGGTCTCTGAGCCTATGGGAACAAACATATAATGATGGGCAAGTTCTCCATATTTTCTCGACTTCTGGGACTCCCTGAAGGTGGCAGCAGCCCCTCCTTCCTCCCTGGTGTACTGGAGATAGGTATCAGCCAAGGTAGATGCACATGTGTAGTCCCACACCACCTGCTTGCCGTCTGTCCAGGCTTGAAGGGTGATACCATCTGGACGCTTTTGGTTGCCATCAGATCTGCATAGTTGGGGTGGTTCCCTTACTGCTGGGCATCCGGCTGTTGTGAGGCTCCTCTTGATAATGTTATTAACCTCTTCATGTCTTGCAATCTTTCCCTCGGATTTACGACACAAGACCATGGTACCCGAATCGGTCTGCTGCTTCACTGCCACAAATACACCTGTGTTCGGCGAGAATAGGGGCGGCAAGTCGAAGGGCAACACCAATGCGGATGGTCTGTGGGTCGAGGCGTGTGCCAAGGCTGGAGTTGGGAACAGCCAAAAGAAAGTCCCCTGCATGAGGAGCTCTCACTGCAAGTAGGCGGGCTCTATCCTTCCCTGACACACTCTGAAGCATTGCTGAGGCTATATTCTCTACTATTGGGCCATCCAGTGCGACTGTTTGTAGTTGTTGGGGGAGCAGGCCTGGTTTCAGAGCCTGTTAGGTTATCCCAGATCCTGGCTCCATCAACGAACTTTT
>WNWK01007146.1:61320-97169 GCA_009830355.1 Cherax destructor | reverse complement strand
CACTATGGTATAAGAGGTCATGCACTTGCATACTTCAAATCCTACCTTACTAATAGGTATCAGTATGTCACCATTAAAGACACAACCTCCTCGACACGACCACTTGATACTGGAGTACCACAGGGAAGTGTCCTTGGTCCCCTGCTCTTCCTCTTATACATCAATGATCTACCCAATGTATCACAACACCTGAAACCAATACTCTTTGCTGACGACACGACTTATGTCATCTCCCACTCAAATCATGAAAGGCTTGACACCATTGTTAACGACGAATTACTAAAAATATCTACATGGATGACAGCCAACAAACTTACACTCAACACTGATAAGACCTTCTATATTATGTTTGGTAACAGAGCAGGTGATGCACAATAAAACATTAAGATCAACAACACTCCTATTACTAAACATAATGAGGGCAAATTCCTGGGCCTTCACCTCGACAGTAACCTGAAATTCAGCACTCATATCCAACACATAACAAAGAAAGTGTCCAAAACTGTGGGGATCCTCTCTAAGATACGTTACTATGTACAACAATCAGCCCTACTCACAATATACTATTCACTCATCTATCCCTACCTCACATATGCTATTTGTGCTTGGGGATCAACAGCAGCAAGACACCTAAAACCAATAATAACCCAACAAAAAGCCACAGTAAGAATTATCACGCAATCCAACGCTAGGCAACACACCCCCCACTCTTCAAAGACCTAAATTTACTCACTGTTCAGAACATCCACACTTACTACTCTGCAATCTACATTTATAGAACCATAAATACCAACTTTAACCCTGAACTAAAACTCTTTCTTGACAGTTGTGACAGGACCCATAGACATAAAACCAGACACAAATATCTCTGACATTCCCCGTGTCCGACTAAATCTATACAAAAATTCAATGTACAGTCATACCTCGGTTAACGATGGCGTCGGATAACGATAAATTCGGTTAGCGATACATTTTTAAGTCAAAATATTGACTCTGTTTACGATGATTGATTCGGTTTACGATATTCGTCCCGGACGCGTCCGCGTGGCGCCCAGCTGGGCGGGCACTCCAGGGAGCATCACTGTGCTATTGTTTACAAGCGAGAGCAACCACCACCACCCACTCCACCCATGCATTCATACCAGTATATTGTCATTATTCCACTGTTTTTAGTGCTTGCAACTGCTAAATAAGCTACCATGGGTCCAAAGAAAGCTCCTAGAGCCAAGCCTGTGGTAAAGAGGCTCAGAAATACAGTAGAACTGAAAAAGGAGATAATAGAAAATATGAAAGTGGAGTGCGTATCACTGAGCTGGCCAGGCTGTATGGTAAAGCCTATTCTACCATCGCTACCATTGTGGCCAAGGGAAATACACGTAAAATCAAGGAAGCTGTTGTTGCGAAAGGTGCATATGTGATCACAAAACAGAGATCGCAAGTGCTGGAAGATGTGGAAAATTTGTTGTTGGTGTGGATCAACGAGAAACAGTTAGCAGGAGATAATATGTGAAAAAGCAAGGCAGTTGCACGATGATCTCGTTAAAAAAATGCCTGCAACGAGTGCTGAAGTGAGCGAATTTAAAGCCAGCAGAGGCTGGTTTCAAAAATTTAAGAATCGAAGTGGCATACATAGTGTTGTGAGGCATGGTGAGGCAGCCAGTTGTGACAAAAGTGCGGCTGAAAAATATGTGCCTGAATTCCAGGGGTACATAAGAGGCTAAAGAATTCCTCCCCAACAAGTGTTTGTGATGAAACAGGCCTGTTTTGGAAGAAAATGCCCAACAGGACCTTCATTACTCAGGAGGAAAAGGCACAGCCAGGACACAAGCCTATGAAAGACAGGCTAACTTTGATGCTTTGTGCTAATGCCAGTGGTGATTGCAAAGTGAAGCCTTTACTGGTGTATCATTCTCAAAATCCCCGAGTGTTTGGCAGATGCGGTATCACCAAGTCTAACTTGTGTGTGATGTGGAAGTCTAACAAAAAGGCATGGGTCACAAAGGACATTTTCTTAAAGTGGTTAAATGGCGTGTTTGGCCACAGTGTGAAGAAATATCTCCAGGAAAATAATTTGCCACTTAAGTGCCTCCTGATAATGGACAATGCTCCTTGTCATCCTCCAAACTTGGTAGAGAAAATTGTGGAGGACTTTAAATTCATCAAAGTGAAGTTCTTGCCCCCTAATACCACTCCTCTCCTCCAGCCCATGGACCAGCAGGTCATTTGCAACTTTAAAAAACTCTACACCAAAGCAATGTTTCAAAAGTGCTTTGATGTGACCACAGACATGAATATAACCCTAAGAGACTTTTGGAAAAATCATTTCCATATCCTGCATTGTGTACACCTTATAGGTAAGGCTTGGGAGGGAGTGACTACCAGGACTTTGAACTCTGCCTGGAGAAAATTGTGGCCAGACTGTGTCCTAGAGAGGGATTTTGAAGGTTTTGGGGCTGAGCCTCAGAACCCTGAGCCTGAGCCTGAGCCTGTTGTTAAAGAAATTGTGGAACTGAGCAAGTCCATAGGGTTGGAGGTGAGTGGTGAGGATGTGGAACAGTTGGTGGAGGAGCACAATGAAGAGCTAACCACTGAAGATCTGCAAGAGTTTCAACAGCAACTGCAACAAGAGACCACAGGTCAGGACAATGGTTCAGAGGAGGAGGAGGTGGAACAGAGATGGAAGAAGGTGCCTTCTTCAAGGATTAGGGAGATCTGTGCAAAATGGACTGATGTGCAAGGCTTTATGGATGAATATCACCCTAACCATGCTGTTGCAGGCTGTGCTGGCAACGTGTACAATGACACAGTGGTGTCTCATTTCAGGAATGTGTTAAAGAATCGCCAGACACAGAGCTCCCTGGACAGATTTTTGGTTAGAGAGGGGTCCAATGACTCTCAACCTGGTCCTAGTGGCATTAAAAGAAAAAGGCCAGTAACCCCAGAAAAGAACTTGCCACCTGCAGTGTTAATGGAAGGGGATTCCCCTTCCAAACACTAGCATACTATACTCCATCCTTTCCCCTGCTCCCGTCCTCCACACGTCAACAACTCTTCAATAAATGTAAGTGACATGTTATTGTACTATATTTACATGTATTTCTTTAATGTTCATTAAATTGTGTATTATTTAATGTCAAAAAGTTCTAAAAAATATTTTATTTTACTACTTTTGGAAGTCTGGAACGGATTAATTTTATTTCCATTATTTCTTATGGGGAAAATTGATTCGGATAACGATTGATTCGGTTACAGATACGCCCTTTCTGACGGATTAATATCGTTAACCGAGGTATGACTGTACATAAAAGGGCCTAAAATCTGGAACTCCCTGCCTGAAAACTCTAGAACTGCAGACACAATCTCCATTTTCAAAAGCACCGTTAAAAAACATCTTATCTCACTTACCGGTAGCTAACCACATGAAAATTACTTTACCTTGCACATATCCACAACAAAATTACTGTACACTTATTGATATCTGTGATTCCCCCTTAATTTTGCACATGACTGTAGCCAAGATTCTAATACAACTATTGCTTCATAATTCTTAAGCTAGTCATAAGTTTGCCTAAGTCACTCCAATATAGAAACTGTATCATGCCAACACGTCACCATTTCCATTAATATATAAACTAATTGTTAAATTCTTTAATTTTTGTACTACCTCAATTTTGTAAACCTAGTTAATCACTACAATTACCTAACCTTAATACCAGTATAATCATTGTATAGAGTAAGTTTGCCTGATTTACTCCAATATTGGAGCAAACCTAGTATTAAGTCTGCCCAAAATGTCTAGCATGCCCAGGCATGCTAGGCATGCTAACGACCATCTTTGTAATTATAGTCCTTAGTCCTTAAAATGTAAAACACACATTGTAATTTTTACAGAGAAATAAATCAATTTGAATTTGACTCAGTGGCCCAAATGGGAGATGTGTTCAACCCCAGAGGCTGAGCAAAAATGAGCCATGGCTATGACTATGATAGAGATGACTGCCAAGGCAGAATCCATAGCCTGTGGTCCCAAGAATGACTGTCGCACGAATAGCTCAATCATGGGTAATGTGCAACATCCTTAGGAGGTCAATCAGCACCTAAGGAAATTGGAGATAATCAGGTTTAATCAAAGGAAGGGCAAGCAAGGTCAAATCCTTTTGATGTAAGGATTTGAATCTGACTTCTTCAGTCTAAGCTTGTCAGGGCACAGGAAAGGGGAGATGACAGGCACAGAATTTTTGTAATTAAGACTGGCCCAGTCTGTGGATGAGGCATTGATGATAGGTAAAACAGATACCAGGGCACAAGAACAAAGCATCATTACAAGGTCACCTGGAGAGCATGCTGTAGAAAAAGACATCTGTCTCTCTCTACAAAGTGAAAGATTGAAGAATTGCTCTTGTAATCAAACAGTTACCAAAAGCAAGGTGGAATGTGGAGCAAATAAGTGAAACTCCTGTGATGGGGACCATTCCATCGCCAGAAGTCTGCAGCCTAGAGAGGAGCTTTAACTCCGCAGGAATAGGAGAAAGTGCTTGTATAGGGAAGGTGATGCAGAAAGTGATGAGACTGAGCAGTGCTTCAAATCACTGCAAGCAGTGCTGTAGAAGAGTCAATTTTGCATAAGTGAGAAGGAAGCTCGATCTTCGCTGCACTCCAAAAGATACTGGATGATGAAAGACAAGTCAAGACAATAATCAAATTGTCATCAGGTGAAAACAGGCATGCCCTGTGTATGGAGGTTGCAGACAAGAGGCTAACAAATGCAAGAGAAGTTCCAACCAGTAGTGCACCTTTTCCAGATTAAAGGGAAAACAATAATATGATATGACAAATCAAAGTTAGAAGAAAGATCAAGGTAAGAAGAAAGGCCTTGAAAAGAATAATAGGAGGATCCCTTGGAAACAAAAATAATTCCTCGTACCCCTGGAACATCTTACTGGTGTGGCAGACATCAAGAAGTCATGAAGAGCAGTTAGGAAAAATATAGATACAATTAAGTCACTCTAGCACTGGACAGAAATAGACTGCAGAAAAGAATTGAAAGCGAGTGGAGAAGGTAGATATTGACAGAGAAACAAATGGCTGACAACTGTAGGTGGGTGGGTGTACATGCCCCAGCATGCACTTCACACCACATCACCCACAATAACAAGACAATAATGGGTAAGGGGAGGCAAATGAGGCTGAACTAGACCTAAAACTGGGGCTAGCAGATACAGTGGTACCTCAACATACGAGCAGCTCCCAACTCGAACAATTATTTAAGTGTATTTCTGTAAGTGCTTTTGTAAGTGTATTTTTGGGGGTCTGAAATGGATTAATCTAATTTACATTATTATTTATGGGAACAAATTCGTTCGGTATCGGCACTCGAACAGCATTCTGAAATGAATTAAGCTCGTAACTCGAGGTACCACTGTACAGTGGTCCCTCGGTTTTCGTGCATCTCCAAACTCGAACATTTATGTAAGTGTATTTTCGTAAGTGCTGTTGCAAATATATTTTTGGGGGTCTGAAATAGACTAACCTACGTGACATTATTTCTTAAGGAAGTAAATTCGTTCGGTAATGGCACTTGAGCAGCATTCTGGAACGAATTTTCGGCGAAAACCAAGGGACCACTGTATAGGCAATATGGAGGTAAATATTAATAATGTTGATTCTATACTGTTTTGTGCAATTTACAAAAAAAAAAAAAGTTTAAGTTTAACCCTTAAACTGTCCACACATAGATCTACGTTCACTCGCGCACTGCTCCGAATATTTTGAAAAAAAAAAAAAAAAATTAAATGAAGAGCTCATTTTTATAAACAGGATAGGCTAAAAAAAAAATTTAGGGCCAGTACTTACCAAGATATAAGCCCGCCAAGTTGGTGCTGGATGCTCACCTGACAGCAACATCAAGTCCTGCCGCTTGCAGAAGTATTGCGGATATACTTTTTTTTCTAGTTTTTATTTTAATTTATATAATTTTTATATTCTGATAATTACAACTTATAATAGTTCTTGTGATTTCATAGCCAATCTTTGTTCTAACACTAATATTAGGTACTGAAATAGTACTCAAATAGTCACAATCACACCAATCGGTGAACATTTTCACCTGCCTTCGTCATTTACTATTGTCTATAAATATATACGAAGTATTTATAGGTCCCAGCAATGTTTTAGACATCCTGGAGTATATATGAAACTCCTTGAAGAATGGTGTCATGACAACTGTCAGATAACTACTTATAAGGCAGTGACATTGATGAATGAATGTGTGCAGGGAACCCTGGCTTTGTTTTCACTGTCTGTCTGTATCTATCTATCTATCTGTCTGTCTATCTGTCTGTGTGTCTGTCTATCTGTCTGTATGTCTTTCTGTCTGTCTGTCTGTCTGTCTGTCTGTCTGTCTGTCTGTCTGTCTGTCTATCTGTCTGTCTATCTATCTGTCTATCTATCTGTCTGTCTATCTATCTGTCTGTCTATCTATCTGTGTCTGTCTATCTATCTGTGTCTATCTATCTGTGTCTGTCTATCTGTCTAGCTCTGCTTATCTGTCTTTCTGTCTGCCTGCCTATGTGTGCCTGGAGTATAATATGAAACTCCTTGAAGAATGGTGTTATGACAAGTGTCAGATAACATTGACAGCCCAATGACATTGATGAATGTGAGCAGGGAATCCTCTCTTTGTTTCCACTGTCTATCTGTCTGTGTCTGTCTGTCTAGCTCTGCTTATCTGTCTTTCTGTCTGCCTGTGTGTGTGTCTTTCCATCTGCTTGCAGAAGTGATAATGCATATTACTTGCCAGTCATGCTTATTATGTCTTATATCTACAAGCATTGTATAGCACTTTGCCTGGAAATTTTGGGTTATCCTAGGCAATTTACACTATGTATAATAACTGTACTTATGTGTACATGTGAGAGAGAGACAGAGAGAGAGATATTACAGACACAGTGGACCCCCGAGTTACGAGCATAATTCATTCCAGAAGGCTGCTCAAGTGCCATTACCAAACAAATTTTCTCCCTTAAGAAATAATGTCAAGTAGGTTAGTCCATTTCAGACCCTCAAAAATACATTTACAAAAGCACTTACAATATTACACTTACATAACTGTACGATTTCCAAGGTGAACGTAACTCGGGGGTCCACTGTATATATAGATAGACAGAGATATAGACAGATACAGAGATATAGGACAGATAGATATAGACAGATATAGACAGAGATATAGACAGATATAGACAGAGATATAGACAGATATAGAGATATAGACATATAGACAGAAGGAACACCGCAGAAGGCCTACTGGCCCATGCAAGGCAGGTCCATATCACCCCCTGGCTTAGACCAATGACCCACCTAGTCAGGTCACATCCTCTGAAGGAAGGAGCATGGCATCAGACCTAGTAGCACAAGCTAGTCAGGTCCAACTCACACCCACCCACAGCCACTCATATATTTATCTAACCTATTTTTACTTTCCTCTTATAAGGGGAGTGTTAATGCGACATGACATCAGTGAATCCCTGGTGTTTGCCACACTATTTGCTCTAGCTGGAGCTCAATTGAACTGGTGCTCCCACAAGGTACTAAGTGGTCCAGGATTTTTTTAATACTGCGCACACTGAGGGCGCAGACCCATTCTCTCATGTCTAGGTGACTCAGGCCTATCACACTAAATTTGAAGGAATGAAAAATAAAAAGTAGATCTACGTTCGGAGCAGTACGCGAGTGAACGTAGATCTACATGTGGACAGTTTAAGAGTTAATAATAATGGGAAGTCCTGTATGTGATATTCAGTGTCAGTGTACAGAATAAAATCTCCCTTAAAAAATGTTGCTTAGAGTTTAATTATTATTTGACACAGCAAACATTATGAATCTAAATTTAAAACAAATTAATAAAAATAAATTTCATGTGAACAGCATAGAGTATTTAACCTGTAAATAATCTCCTACCTCTACCTCATATTCTTCATTGAATCAATAATTTTTGGCTTTCCTATGTTTTTTGTTTCTTCACTCACCTCTTGTTTGGCAGAAGCAATATAGCCTAAAACCTTTTTGGCATGGTCTTCATGAATAGTTGCCCCTACAGTTGTATCTTCATTAAATGGATCTCCAATCTTGAGCTTGATGGTTGCATTCACTAACTGCTTGATGAACTCGCTTGCAACACTGCTGTGAACAAACACCCTGCTCCCATTAGAACAAACCTGAAATTAAATAAAAATTAAAGCTCACATTAGGATATCTGGTACAATTTACTTAGATGTAACCAAAAGAACAGGCAACAAGAAGGGGTTGGCCTGTAAGTCAAAGAGTTGCTCATTTGCAGTGTTACTTACCACTACAAATGATGTAGCTGAAGTTCTGAAAGTAAAAACGGAGAATCAAAATTGGCTACAACTTTCCAATAGTTCAAAGACTAAATATCAAACCATACCATGGGTGGGGTTCGAACCCACGGTCAGTCTCAAAACTCCAGACTCTCTGACTGCGGGTTCGAACCCCACCCGTGGTATGGTTTGTTTGCAATCGTATCATTACGATTTCGTGAGTCATACTAACTATCAAAAATTGTAAATGTCTGGAAAATCTTTTAGCCCCAGCCCTTAATATCTTATTGCTTGTTAATTTCAATTTTAGACATTTAACCCTTTCGGGGTCGGTGCCGTACTAGTACGTTTTACGAGCAGGGGTTGATGCCATACTAGTACGCGTAAATTCTAGCGACCTCAAATTAAGTGGGAAATGGCTGGTAGCCCTACATATGAAAGAATGGGTCTATGTGGTCAGTGTGCGCAGTATAAAAAAAATCCTGCACCGCACACTGCATAATGAGAGAAAAAAAACTCTGACCATTTTTTTTCGTTTAAAACAGCGACTTTGCAGTCTATTTTCGTATGGTATTTATTGATGTATTCTCGTTTTCTTGGTCTCATTTGATAGAATGGAAGATATATTACAGAAATAGAGATGATTTTGATTGGTTTGACAATGACAAGTACCTTGAAATTGAGCTCAAAGTAGCGAAAATGTTCGATTTTTGACGATGTTCAAGAGTAAACAAATCACACCATGCGTCCAATACACATCAACTGGCATGTCTAATATTCATGCACAAGTGCTCTGATATTATTTATACCATTTTTAAAATGATGCAGTTGTATACATAACAGTAAATCTTCTATTTTTTGTGAGAATAAAAATTCAAAATGAAAAGCAAAAGTAATGTAAGAGGGACCTGGAGACGTGACTAATGAACAGAGAAGATGTTATTTTAGTGCCAGGAATGTCTGCCTTGTTTATTCTGGACCCTATTTTGAAATTGGCATCGTTTGAAATTTGTGTGAAATTGGCCAAATTGCCATTTTCTGACCACTATTTTGGGTAGTGAAAATTACCGAACGAATTTACTTCCTTAAGAAATAATGTCACGTAGGTTAGTCTATTTCAGACCCCCAAAAATACACTTCCACAAGCACTTACAATATTATACTTACATAATTATACGATTTCCGGGGTGTTCGTTAGCCGGGGGTCCACTGTATACGTTAGTACCGCTACTGCCCCAAACGTATATTTACGTTTTATTTTTCCTGCCTCCAAATTTGGCACGATTGGCCTGAGATTCCTGGTCAGCATAGAATGGGTCTTAACACTCGGTGTGCGCTTTATTAAAAAAATCTGGGACCACTTAGTACCTTGTGGGAGCACCAGTTCAAATGAGCGCCAGCTAGAGCAAACAGCACGGCAAACACCTGGGATTCACTGATTTCATTTAGTATTAACTCTCCCATTTTAACCCTTAACCCTTAAACTGTCCACACGTAGATATACGTTCACTCGCGTAGCTGACCGAACGTAGATCTACGTTTTTTTTCAAATGCTTTTAACCTTGCCATGATAAGCCTGAGATGCCTAGAGATTAGAGAATGGGTCTGTGCACTCAGTGTGTGTAGTATTACAAAATGTGGGAATGACAAACAAAATGCACTCTTCCTTTTAAAGAAAACGAACAATTTATTTTTTTCTCAAAATACACGGTCAGCTACGCGAGTGAACGTATATCTACGTGTGGACAGTTTAAGGGTTAAACGGTCCAAACATATATATACAGTGGACCTCCGCTATTCAAACAGCTCGGCAGTCGAACAAATCGTCATTAGTACAAAAAATTTGATATCGTCATGCGAACAAATTATCGCGAGTCGAACAAATACGTTCGTAACCTGTCGGCCCAGGCGCTTGGGTGCCTCACAGCGCAGGCGTGGAGAGCCAGTCCCGCATTGTTTACACTCGAGAGAACAATACCCTGCACACTTCTCCAGACATTTCACACTTAATTATAATTTTTTGGAGTTTGTTCTTTAAGTGCGACTGTGAAATAAGCTACCATGGGTCCCAAGAAAGTTCCAAGTGGTACCCCTGGGCTGATAAAAGTGAGAAACACCATAGAAATGAAGAAGGAAATAATACAAAAATACGAGAGTGGTGTGCGATTGTGTGATCTTGCCAGGATATATGGCAAAAACAGGTCAACTATCGCTTCTATCCTGCTTAAGAAGGAAGAAATTAAGCAAGCTGATGTTGCAAAAGGTGTTACTGTGCAAGCCAAAAATAGACCACAAATAATCGAAGAGATTGAGAAGTTGTTGCTGGTGTGGATCAAGGATAAAGAGTTAGCGGGTGATAGTGTGTCTGAGTCAATTATTTGTGAAAAGGTAAGGAACTTGCATGCCGATCTTTTAAAGAAAATGCCTGCAACCAGTGCTGATTGTAATGGTAGTGAATTTAAAGCCAGCAAAGGCTGGTTTGAGAGATTTAAAAATCGTAGTGGCATACATAATGTGGTAAGGCATGGTGAGGCTGCCAGTTCAGACAAACATGCAGCTGAAAAATTCATAAACGAGTTTCAGGACTACATAAAGACTGAAAAATTGAAACCTGAACAAGTGTTCAATTGTGACGAAACAGGCCTGTTTTGGAAGGAAATGCCCAACAGGACCTACATTACTCAGGAAGAAAAGGCACTGCCAGGACACAAGCCTATGAAAGACAGGCTAACTCTCATGATGTGTAGTAATGCTAGTGGGGATTTTAAATTAAAGCCTTTACTAGTGTATCACTCACAAAATCCCAGAGTGTTCAAGAGACACAATGTCGTCAAAAGTAGATTGTGTGTCTTGTGGAGAGCTAGTCAGAATGCATGGGTCACAAAGCATCTTTTCAGTGACTGGATCCATGAAGTGTTTGGCCCCAGTGTGAGAAAATACCTACAGGAAAAGGGTTTGGACAAAAGTGCCTCCTGTTGCTGGACAATGCTCCTTCACATCCTCAAAACATGGAAGACCTACTGTGTGAAGACTTCAAATTTATAAAACTGAAGTTCTTGCCTCCTAACACCACTCCTCTCCTCCAGCCCATGGACCAGCAGGTCATCTGTAACTTCAAAAACTCTACACAAAAGCAGTGTTTGAAAAGTGCTTTGAAATGACCTCGGACAGTGAATTGACCCTTAGAGAGTTCTGGAAGAATCATTTCAATATCTACAGCTGCATAGGCCTTATAGGCAAGGCTTGGGAGGGAGTGACTTCAAGGACTTTGAACTCTGCTTGGAGACCATTGTGGCCAGGTTGTGTCCAACAGAGGGATTTTGAAGGGTTTGAGGCTGACCCTGACCCTGCCGACCCTGTGCCTGTTGTGGACTGTATTGTGGAATTGGGCAAGTCCATGGGGTTGGAGGTGAGTGGCGATGATGTGGAAGAGTTAGTGCAGGGCCACAGGGTAGAGCTAACAACTCAAGAACTGCAAGAGCTGGAAATGGAAGAGCATCAGACCAGATTTGAGGCTATTGATTCACGGGAGGAGGAGGAGGAAGAGGGGCTGAAGAAGGTGCCTTCTTCAGAGATTAAGGAGATGTGTACAATGTGGAATAGATTGCAAAGTTTTGTTGAAAAATACCACCCTGAACAAGCCATAACAGCAGCATGTTCAGTGACCAAACAATGTTCTTCTTCAGGAACATGTTGAAAAGGCGCCAGAAACAGAGGACTGTGGACAGTTATTTTGTTAAAGTGTCCAGTGACTCCCAAGCTGGTCCTAGTGGGATTAAAAGACAAAGAAAAGAAGTAACCCCAGATAGGGCTTTGGTACCTGAAGTCCTTCTGGAAATGGATTCCCCTTCCAAACACTAACCCCTCCCTCCCTCACTCCTCCTCCCTCTCTTCCATATGCCATCAACAATCTTCAATAATGGTAAGTAAAAAGACTTGCATTTATTTACTAATACTTTTAGTAGTACAGCACTGTAGTATTTAATGTTTTTGTCTATGTAGAAGCTTAATTTTATTAAAATATATTATTTTTTATATATTTTTGGATTTCTGGAACAGATTAATTGTATTTCCATTACAGTGGTCCCTCGGTTTTCGTGCATCTCCAAACTCGAACATTTATGTAAGTGTATTTTCGTAAGTGCTGTTGCAAGTGTATTTTTGGGGGTCTGAAATAGACTAACCTACGTGACATTATTTCTTAAGGAAGTAAATTCGTTCGGTAATGGCACTTGAGCAGCATTCTGGAACGAATTTTCTGCGAAAACCGAGGGACCACTGTATTTCTTATGGGAAAAATTAAATCGCCTTTCGAACATTTCACGTTAAGAACAAGCTCCTGGAATGGATTAAATTCGAATGGCGAGGGTCCACTGTATACGTTTGCACGCCCAGTGCCCCAAATATTTTGAATTTTTTTTTTTTATAGAAATAAAGAGCACATTTTTTTAAGTGTTATAGGATAAAAAAAAAATTAGGGTCAGTACTTACCGAGATATGAGGCAGAGAAGTTGGCACTGGATGCTCACCCGACAGCAACAGGAGTCCTGCCACTTGCAGAACTGTTGCCGATATACCTTTTTTTCTCTTTTTTTTATTATTTTTATATAATTTTTATGTTCTGATAATTACAATTTATAGTAGTTCTTGTGATTTCATAGCCAATCTTTGTTCTGACAGTAATACAGTGGAACCCCGGTTAACGAACACCCCGGAAATCGTGCAATTATGTAAGTATAATATTGTAAGTGCTTGTGGAAGTGTATTTTTGGGGGTCTGAAATAGACTAACCTAAATGACATTTTTTCTTAAGGAAGTAAATTCGTTCGGTAATGGCACTTGAGCAGGCTTCTGCAATGAATTTTTTTCATTAACCGGGGTTCCACTGTATTAGGTACTGAAATTGTACTCAAATAATAATAATAATGATAGTGCATAAAAAAATAATAATAATAATAGTGAATAATAATGATAATAATAATAATAATAATAATAATAATAATAATAATAATAATAATAATAATAATAAAGTTCCCTTGAAGCATTATGTAAGATAAGTGTCACTGCCTTATCTCATCTGATCTCCACTAATGATGACTGGAGACATTTGATGAGGGGTGAGGATAGTCTTATCTCTTCTTATCAGTCCAGTAATTACAGTGATGACATTTGACGAGCTTACACTGCTTCCCTTTATTTGTTACGCAAACCTGTCTGTCTGTCTGTATCTGTCCGTGTGTCTGTCTTTCTGTCTGCCTGTGTGTCGTCTCCTTTCTGTCTGCTTGTCTCAGAGTAGCTCATGAACCAACTGGTATTACGCAGATCACAAGCACATTATATCACTTTGTCTTGATTTTTTTAGTTATCCTAGGTAATTTACACTATGTGAGATAGAGACAGATAGAGACAGAGACAGATAGATACAGACAGACAGACAGAGATAGACAGCCAATTAGGTACCCAGCTGATGAGCCAGCTGCTGGCCAGCCAGGTGGCCAACCAGCTCCTTGCCAGCCAGGTGGCCAGACAGGCAGGCAGCCAGCTGGACTGCCAGCCTGCCGACATCACTTTCCACTTCAAAGGGGAGTGTTAATATGACATCAGTGAATCCTTGGTGTTTGCCGCAGTGTTTGCTCTAGCTGGCGCTCAATTTAACTGGTGCTCCCACAAGGTGGGATTTTTTTAATATGGCACACACCAAGTGTTAAGACCCATTCTATGCTGACCAGGCATCTCAGGCCAATCGTGCCAAATTTAGAGGCAGGAAAAATAAAACGTAAATATACGTTTGGGGCAGTAGCAGTACTAACGTATATATACAGACCGTTTAAGGGTTAAGGGGAAAGTGATGTTGACCCCGAGTTTAGTGGCTTTGAGGTGGATGTGGCCATAAGTGGTCGAGGAAATATCAAAAACCTCAATAATAATCAATGTGTAACATTTGTGCAACACCCTTTCAGAATGTCTTATAACCTATGCCCTAAGTAAAGAGAAACAATTCTGGAACATGTAATACGTGTTCGACAGGCTGGCTGGCCGGCTCTCTCTCCGTCTGTCTGTCTGTATCTATGTCTATCTTTGTCTGTCTGTCTCTGTCTATCTGTCTCTGTCTATCTGTCTCTGTCTATCTGTCTCTGTCTATCTGTCTCTGTCTATCTCTTTCTATCTGACTCTGTCTATCTCTGTCTCACAGGTACACAAATACAATTATACATAGTGTAAATTACCTAGGATAACCCAAAAAAATCCAGACAAAGTGTTATACTGTACTCTGCTTGTAGATATAATGTGTAAACATGACTGGCAAATACATATTTACACTTGCTCAGGAACCAGATGTGACGACTGCGTCGTGTGTAATGCCTGTTAGTTCAGGAGTGGCTCTCTCTGAGATGGGAGAGCTAGATGCTAGACCGACAGACAGACAGACAGAGAGCTTGATAGACAGACAGATATGTTTGTGTAACAGTGAAAACAGAGGACCGATGCTCATCAAATGTCACCACTTATCTTATCACTGTCAGCAGTGGACTGACTTGTCTTACATCATGCTTCAAGGGAACTTATTATTCTTATTCTTATTAGTATTATTATATACTCCCACATATCCAAACATTGCTGGGACCTATAAATACTTTGTATATTTTCCTAGACAATAGTAAATGACCAAGGCAGGTGTAAATGTCCACCTGTCAGTGTGTTTGTGACAATTTGAGTACAATTTCAGTACCTAATATTAGTGTTAGAACAAAGAACTACTATAAATTGAATTATGTCTAAATAGCAACATTGTATCATGTCTAAATAAACTATTATTATTATTATTACAGTGGACCACCGGTGTTCGTAGTCATCGGAGTTCGTAAAATTCAGAGTTAGTAACATTTTTCTGTAAAAATATTGGTTCGGTGATCGTAGATCCACTCAAAGATAGTAATTCGTCTGGGACGCGTACGCCCAACCCAAACGGCCCACACACCATTCTCAGTCAGGGTGCCATTGTTTACCAGCAAGTGAAGGTCACCCCACGCTTTCATACGATACATTTTGTCATTATTTCATTGTTTTTAGTGCTTGCAACTGCTAAATAAGCCACCATGGGCCCAAAGAGAGCTCTTAGTGCTAGCCCTGTGGTAAAGAGTGTAGCAGGCATGCAGGGAGCGTAGCAGGCATGCAGGGAGCATAGCAGTCATGCAGGGAGCATAGCAGGCATGCAGGGAGTGTAGCAGGCATGCAGGGAGCGTAGCAGTCATGCAGGCAGTGTAGCAGGCATGCAGGGAGCGTAGCAGGCATGCATGGAGCATAACAGGCATGCAGGGAGCATAGCAGGCATGCAGGGAGCGTAGCAGGCATGCAGGGAGTGTAGCAGGCATGCAGGGAGCGTAGCAAGCATGCAGGGAGCGTAGCAAGCATGCAGGGAGCGTAGCAGGCATGCAGGGAGCGTAGCAGGCATGCAGGGAGCGTAGCAGGCATGCAGGGAGCGTAGCAGTCATGCAGGGAGCGTAGCAGGCATGCAGGGAGCGTAGCAGACATGCAGGGAGCGTAGCAGACATGCAGGGAGTGTAGTAGGCATGCAGGGAGTGTAGCAGGCATGCAGGGAGTGTAGCAGGCATGCAGGGAGTGCAGCAGGCATGCAGGGAGTGTAGCAGGCATGCCGGGAATGTAGCAGGAAGGCAAGGCCTTGTTACCTGATGTCTTTATGGAAGGGGATTCCCCTTCCAAACAATTAAAAAAACTTCATCCTGTCCCCTCCTCCTGTCTTCCACACATTAACATCTCTTCAATAAAGGTAGGTGACATGTTGTTATACTTTTATTCTTTATGTCTCATTGTTTTCTGTGTAATTTAATGTATATTTAATGTTCAAAAAAAATTATTTTAATATTTTTGGGTGTCTGAAACGGAAAAATTGAATTTCCATTATTTCTTATGGGGAAAATAGATTCGGAGTTAGTAATAATCGGTGTTAGTAACGCCCTCTGGAACGGATTAATTACGAAAACCAGGGGTCCACTGTAATATAAAAATGAGAAAAAAAGGTATATCGGCAACACTTCTCCAAGCGACAGGACTCGATGTTGCCATTAGGTGAACATCCAGTGCCAACTTCCCAGCCTCATATCTTGGTAAGTACTGACCCTAAACTTTTTTTTATCCTATAACACTTAGAAAAATGTGCTCTTTATTTCTATAAAAAAAAACATTTTTTTTTTCAAAATATTTGGGGCACTGGGCGAGAGAACATATATACATGTTTGGACCATTTATGGGTTAAAAAAAAAAAAAAATTCTTATGAAATAATAGGGAACCTTTCCCGATGGTAATGACACCATAAGTATGAAATTTGATGGAAAACTTGAGCCCTATTTTCGGCCAATTCCATTGTCCCAGTTGACCAAACTAATAGCTATTTTGCTAGAGCTCCATTTGTTCTATCGATTGAGTACAAGAAACTGCCCATTTACTGATTTCAACTACCCAATAAAGTGGCCAGAAATTGGCAATTTGGTCAATTTCACAAAAATTTCAAAAGATGCCAATTTCAAAATAGGGTCCAGAATAAACAATGCAGACATTCCTGGCACTAAAATAACATTTTTTTTCTGTTTATTAGTCATGTCTCCAGGCCCCTCTTATATTACTCTTGCTTTCCATTTTTAATTTTTATTCACACAAAAAATAGATTTACTGTTATGCAGACTACTAAATTATTGTAATAATTGTATAAATAATGTACATATTAGACTGGCCAGTTGGACACGTATTGGACGGTGACATCATTTGTTTACTCTTAAACATCAGCAAAAATCAAACATTTCTGCTACTTTGAGCTCAATTTCAAGGTACTTTTCATCATGAAACCAATCAAAATCATCTCTATTTCAGTAATATATCTTCTATTCTATAAAATGAGACCAAGAAAAACGAGAATACAACCTCAAAGTCGTCATGTTAAACCAAAAAATACGGATGGAGTTTTTTCTCATGCACTGAATGCTGCAGGATTTTTTATACTGTGCACATTGACCACGCAGACCCATTCTCTCACATTTAGGTCTACCAGCTTTCTCCCGCTAGATTTGAAGCCGCTAGAATTTTGGTGTATTAATACATATTAACACCCCTTTTAAGAGGAAAGTGATGTCGGCAGGCTGGTTGGCCACCTGACTGGCTGATTGGCTGTCTCTATCTCTGTCTGTCTGTATCTATCTCTGTCTCTGTCTCTATCTCACAGAAACACATACGTAAATACAATTATACATAGTGTAAATTACCTAGGATGACCCAAAAAATCCAGACAAAGTGCTATACTGTGTTTGTGATCATGTGTAATACCAGTTAGTTCATGAGCAACTCTCTGAGACAAGACAGACAAGCAGACAGAAAGAAACATACACACAGGCAGACAGAAAGACAGACACACAGGCAGACAGCAAGACAGACACACAGACAGATATGTTTATGTGTAAAACAAATAAAGCGAAGCAGTGTACGCTCATCAAATGTCACCACTGTCATTAGTGGAGTGATAAGGTAAGATAAGATGATGTTCATCAAATGTCACCACTGTCAGCAGTGGAGATAAGATAAGGCAGTGACACATGTTTTATATTATGCTTCAAGAGAACCTATTACAGTGGTACCCCGACTTACGATATTTTTTCATTCCAGAATGCTGTTCAAGTGCCATTACCAAACGAATTTATCCCCATAAGGAATGATGTAAAATAGACTAGTCCTTTTAGACCCCAAAATTACACTTACAAAAGCATTTAAAAAATAAACTTACATAAAGGGTGAGTTTGGGGACCATCGTAGTCGGGGTACCACTGTATTATTACACACTATCAGTATTTATTGTTAGGGGCCCTTTCTGTTGTTGCAAGAAGAGAAGAGCAGCAAGGGGGCAGCGGGGCGGGGGGCGGTTGTTGTTTGTTGCCGGTTGTTGTTTCCGGTGTTTTGTGTTGTGTGTTGTTGTTGCTGTTGTTTTGCTGCTGGCTGGTTGCTGCTGTTGTTTCCCTGTTGCGGGCTGCTGTTGTTGTTGTTGTTGTTTTTGTTTTTTTGTTGTTGCGGGGTTGCCGTTGTTGTTGTTGTTGTGTTGTTGTTGTTGTTGTTGTTGCGCTGCCGTTTTGTTTGGCGTTGCCGCTGCTGCCGTTGTTGCTGTGTTGCGGGTTGTGTTGTTGTTGCTGTTGCTCCCGTTGCTGGTTGTTGTGCTGTGCTGTGTTGTTCTTGCGTGCTGTTGTGTTGTTGCTGCTGCTGTTGTTGTTGCTGCTTGCTGGTGTGTTGTTGTTGTTGTGTTGTTTTGCTGCTGTTGCTGCGTTGCCCACGTTGCTGTTGTTGCTGTTGTTGCTGTTGCTGCTGGTCGTTGCTTTGTGCTGTGCTGTTGTGGTTAGTGCTGCTGGCGTTGTTGTTGTGCTGGTTGCTGTTGGCGTTGTTGTTGCTGCTGTTGTTGCTGCTGTTGTTGCGCTGTTGTTGTTGTGTGCTGCGTTGCTGCTGTTGTTGTTGTTGGTTGTTGTTGCTGCTTGCTTCGTTGCTGCTGTTGCTTGTTGTTGTTGCTGGTTGTTGCTGTTGTTGTTGCTTGTTGTTGTTGCTGTTGCTGCTGTTGCTGGTTGGTTTTGTTGTTGCTGTTGTTGTTGCTGTTGCTGTTGTTGCTGTTGTTGTTAGTTGCTGTTGTTGTTGTTGCTGGCGTTGTTGCTGTTGCTGTTGCTGTTGTGCTGTTGCTGTTGTTGTTGCTGTTGCTTGTTGTTGTTGTTGTTGCTGTTGCTTGCTGCTGGCTGTTGCTGTTGCTGCTGTTATTGCTGTTGCATTGTTGTTGTGTGTTGTTGCTGTTGTTGTTGTTGTGCTGTTGCTGTTGTTGTTGTTGTTGTTGTTGTTGTTGTTGTTTGTTGTTATTGTTGTTGCTGCTGTTGTTGTTGCTTGCTGTTGTTGTTTGTTGTTGTTGCTGTTGCTGTTGTTTGCTTGTTGCCGTTGCTGGTGCTGTTGTTGGCGTTGCTGTTGTTGTTGTTGTTGCTGGTGTGCTGTTGTTGCTGTTGTGTTGTTGTTGCTGTTGTTGTTGTTGTTGTTGTTGTTTGTTGTTGCTACAGGTTTGCGTGCTGTTGTTGTTGTTGTTGGGCTGTTGTTGTTGTTGTTTGTTGTTGTTGCTGTTGCGTGTTGTTGTTGTGTTGTCTGTTGTTGCTGTTGGCTGGGCTGTGCGTTTGTTGCTGTGTTGTTGTTGTTGTTGTTGCGCTGCTTGCTGTGCTGCTGCTGTGCTGCTGTTGTTGCTGTTGCTGCTGTTGTTGCTGTTGCGCGTTGTTGTTGTTGGCTGTTATGAAGGTTATTGCTGTTGGTTGTTGTTAGCTGTTGCGTTGTGTTGTTGCTGCTTGTTGGTTGTTGCTGTTGTTGTGTTGTTGCTTGTTGTTGTTGCTGTGTTGCTGTTGTTGTGCTGTTGTTGCTGTTGTTGTTGTGTTGTTGTGTTGCGTTGCTGCTTGTTTGTTGCTGTTTGTTGCTGTTGTTAAGTTAGTAGGATAGCTTGTGTGTTGCTGTTGCTGCTGTTGTTGTTGTTGTTGTTGTTGTTGCTGCTGCGTTGTTGCTGAGTTGAGCGCGTTGGTTGTTGTTGTTGTCTTTGTTGTTGCTGTTGCTTGGTTGTTGCTTGTTGTTATTGTTGGCGTTGTTGCTGTTCTGTTGCTGTTGCTGTTGTTTGCTGCTGTTGCTTGCTGCTGCTGTTGCTGCTGCTGTTGCTGTGCTGCTGTTGTTGCTGCTGTTGTTGCTGCTGCCGTTGTTGCTGTTGTTGCTGCTCCGTGCGCGCTGTTGAGCTGTTGCTGCGTTGTTGTTTCTGTCTGCGTTGTGTTGTTGTTGCTTGTTGTTATTGTTGTTGTTGTTGTTGCTGTTGCTGCTGTGCTGCTGGTGCTGTTGTTGCCGCTGCTGTTGTTGCTGTTGTTGCTGTGTTCGCTGTTGCCTGCTGCTGTTGTTGTTGTTGCGCTGTTGCTGGTTGTTGCTGGTTGTGTGTTCCTTGTTGTTGCTGTTGTTGCTGTTGCTGGAAGTGCTGTTGTGCTGTTGTGTGCTGTTGCCTGCATTGCTGCTGCTGGTTGTTGTGTGCTGTGCGGGTTGCTTGCTGTATATGTGTGTGTGTTGTTGTTGTTGTGTTGGAGGAGGCAGAGCAGAGGAGGGAGGGGGGAGGAGAGAGGAGGAGATGAGAGAGAGGAGAGGATGGAGAGAGGAGAGAGAGAGGAGAGGAGGAGGGGAGGAGGAGGAGAGAGGAGGAGGAGGAGGAGGGAGGAGGAGGTTGGTAGACAGCAACCACCCAGGAGGTACTACCGTCCTGCAGGTGACTTGAAACAGAAACCTGAAACTGTTTTACATGATGTAGGATTGCTGGTGTCTTTTTTCTGTCTCATAAACATGCTGGATAACAGGTATTATCTAGTTACTTCACTTACACTTTAGGTCACACTACACAGGCATGCACATGCATATATATCATACACACATCCAGGTTTTTCTTCTTTTCTTAATAGCTCTTGTTCTTTTATTTTCATTGTCCATGGAAGTGGAAAAGAATCTTTCCTCCGTAGTTCTGTGTCGTATGAGGCTAATTAAAATGCCGGGAGCAATGGTAGTAACCCTTCTCCGTACACATTTACTAAAAAAGAAGAAGAAAAACTTTATAAAACTTGTTTTGAAGTGTGGATGAAAGGATGATAAGAAAGAGATGATTGCTGAATGTTATGAATGAAAGAAGTTGGATGTCCTGGGCTGCAAACAAAGCTGAAAGGTAGGCGAGTATGGGGAGAAATAAATGGATTGTCAGAGTATCTGAGGAGTTAGAGCTAAGGAAGGGGTAGCAATAATGTTGAAGGATCAGTTATGGAAGGAGAAGAGATAATATAAATGTGTAAATCAAGGATTTGGATCAAAATAAGGGTCGATGCAAAAGTGGGTTATAAAAGCGGTATGCACCTGGAGAAGAGAGGAGGTAGAGGGAGAGAGAGATTTTGGGAGATGTTAGCGAATGTATAGGAACTTTTGAACCAAGTGAGAGAGTAATTGTGGTAGGGGACCAAATGCTAAAGTAGGAGAAACATGTAGACAGGGTGTGGTAGGGTTTGGTATGAAATGATAATGGGAACCCTTTGATTGAACTTGTATTGAAAGGGGTTTAGTTATAGGTAATACATATTTTAAGAAAAAGAGGATAAATAAGTATACAAGATATGATAGGGCGTAATGACAGTAGTTTGTTGACTATGTATTGAGATAAAAGACTCGTTGAGTAGACTTCAGGATGTACATGTTTATAGAGGGGCCACAGATATATCAGATCACTTTTTAGTTATAGCTACAGTGGGAGTAAAAGGTAGATGGGATACAAGGAAAATAGAAGGTGAAGGTTTATAAACTAAAAGAGGAGGCAGTTAGGGTAAGATATAAACAACTATTGGAGGATAGATGGGCTAGTGAGAGTGTAGGCAATGGGGTCGAAGATGTATGGGGTAGATTTAAAAATGTAGTGTTAGAGTGTTCAGCAGAAGTTTGTGGTTACAGGCGAGTGCGTGCGGGAGGGAAGAAGAGCGATTGGTGGAATGATGATGTAAAGAGAGTAGTAAGGGAGAAAAAGTTAGCATATGAGAGGTTTTTACAAAGTAGAAGTGATGCAAGGAGGGAAGAGTATATGGAGAGAAAAAGAGGTTAAGAGAGTGGTGAAGCAATGTAAAAGAGAGCAAATGAGAGAGTGGGTGAGATGTTATCAACAAATTTTGTTGAAAATAAGAAAAAGTTTTGGAGTGAGATTAATAAGTTGAGGAAGCCTAGGGAACAAATGGATTTGACAGTTAAAAATAGGAAAGGAGAGTTATTAAATGGAGAGTTAGAGGTATCGGGAAGATGGAGGGAATATTTCGATGAGTTGTTAAATGTTGATGAAGACAGGGAAGCTGTGATTTCGTGTATAGGGCAAGGAGGAATAACATCTTGTAGGAGTGTGGAAGAGCAAGTTGTGAGTGTGGGGGAAGTTCGTGAGGCAGTGGGTAGAATGAAAGGTGGTAAGGCAGCTGGGATTGATGGGATAAAGATAGAAATGTTAAAAGCAGGTGGGGATATAGTTTTGGAGTGGTTAGTGCTATTATTTAATAAATGTATGGAAGAGGGTAAGGTACCTAGGGATTGGCAGAGAGCGTGTATTGTTCCTTTGTATAAATGCAAAGGGGACAAAAGAGAGTGCAAAAATTATAGGGGAATAAGTCTGTTGAGTTCTCCATGGGGAAGTGGAACAGAATTCTTCCTCCGTAAGCCATGCGTGTCGTAAGAGGCGACTAAAATGCCGGGAGCAAGGGGCCAGTAACCCCTTCTCCTGAATATATTACTAAATGTAAAAGGAGAAACTTTCGTTTTTCCTTTTGGGCCACCCTGCCTCGGTGGGAAACGGCCGACGTGTTGAAAGAAAGAAAGAAGTCTGTTGAGTGTACCTGGTAAAGTGTATGGTAGAGTTATTATTGAAAGAATTAAGAGTAAGACAGAAAGCAGGATAGCAGATGAACAAGGGGGCTTTAGGAAAGGTAGGGGATGTGTAGACCAAGTGTTTACAGTGAAACATATAGGTGAACAGTATTTGGATAAGGGTAAAGAGGTTTTTGTGGCATTTATGGATTTGGAAAAGGCGTATGATAGGGTGGATAGGGGGGCAATGTGGCAGATGTTGCAGGTGTATGGAATAGGAGGTAGGTTACTGAAAGCAGTGAAGAGTTTTTATGAGGATAGTGAGGCTCAAGTTAGAGTGTGTAGGAGAGAAGGGGACTATTTCCCAGTAAAAGTGGGCCTTAGACAAGGATGTGTGATGTCACCGTGGTTGTTCAATATATTTATAGATGGGGTTGTAAGAGAAGTGAATGCGAGGGTCTTGGCAAGAGGTGTGGGGTTAAAAGATAAAGAATTAAATACAAAGTGGGAGTTGTCACAGTTGCTTTTTGCTGATGACACTGTGCTTTTGGGAGATTCTGAAGAGAAGTTGCAGAGGTTGGTGGATGAATTTGGTAGGTGTGTAAAAGAAGAAAATTGAAAGTGAATATAGGAAAGAGTAAGGTGATGAGGATAACAAAAAGATTAGGTGACGAAAGATTGGATATCAGATTGGAGGGAGATAGTATGGAGGAGGTGAATGTATTCAGATATTTGGGAGTGGACATGTCAACAGATGGGTCTATGAAGGATGAGGTGAATCATAGAATTGATGAGGGAAAAAGGGTGAGTGGAGCACTTGAGTCTGTGGAGACAAAGAACTTTGTCCATGGAAGTAAAGAAGGAATGTATGAGAGTATAGTTATACCAACACTCTTATATGGGTGTGAAGCATGGGTGATGAATGTTGCAACGAGGAGAAGGCTGGAGGCAGTGAAGATGTCATGTCTGAGGTCAATGTGTGGTGTGAATATAATGCAGAGAATTCGGAGTTTGGAAATTAGGAGGAGGTGGATTACCAAAACTATTATCCAGAGAGCTGAGGAGGGGTTGTTGAGGTGGTTCGGACATGTAGAGAGAATGGAACGAGACAGAATAACTTCAGTGTATAAATCTGTAGTGGAGGGAAGGCGGGGTAGGGGTCGGCCTAGGAAAGGTTGGAGGGAGGGGTAAAGGAAGTTTTGTGTGCGAGGGCTTGGACTTCCAGCAAGCATGTGTGAGCGTATTTGATAGGAGTGAATGGAGACAAATGGTTTTTAATACTTGACATGCTGTTGGAGTGTGAGCAAAGTAACATTTATGAAGGGATTCAGGGAAACCGGCAGGCCGGACTTGAGTCCTGGAGATGGGAAGTACAGTGTCTGCACTCTGAAGGAGGGGTGTTAATGTTGCAGTTTTATAACTGTAGTGTAAAGCACCCCTCTGGCAAGACAGTGATAGAGTGAATGATGATGAAAGTTTTTCTTTTTCAGGCCACCCTGCCTTGGTGGGAATCGGCCGATGTGTTAATAAATAATAAAAAAATAAATTATTATGCACTATCATTATTATTATTATGCACTATCATTATTATTATTATTATTCACTATCATTATCATTATTATTATTATTATTATGCACTATCATTATTATTATTATTATTATTATTATGCACTATCATTATTTATTATTATTATTATTATTATTATTATTATGCACTATCATTATTATCATTATTCACTATCATTATTATTATTATTATGCACTATCATTATTACTATTGTTATTATGCACTATCATTATTATTCACTATTATCCAGCATGTCTAAAATATTGCTGGGACCTATAAATACTTTGTATATATTCCTAGACGATAGTAAATGATGAAGGCATGTGTAAATGTTCACCTGTCAGTGTGTTTGTGACAATTTCAGTATAATTTCATTACCTATTATTAGTGTCAGAGCAAAGATTGGCTATGAAATCACAATAACTACTATAAATTGTAATTATCAGAACATAAAAATTATATAAAATAATATAAAAATGAGAAAAAAGGTATATCGGCAACACTTCTGCAAGCAGCAGGATTCGATGTTGCTGTCAGGTGAGCATCCAGTGCCAACTTAGCAGTCTCATATCTCGGTAAGTACTGACCTTAATTTTTTTTTTATCCTATAACACTTAGAAAAATGAGCTCTTTATTTCTATTAAAAAAAAAACGATTTTTTTTTTCAAAATATTCGGGGCACTGAGCAAGAGAACGTTTATATATGTTTGGACCATTTAGGGGTTAAATATGCTATGGAGACGGAACCTCAACACTGTTTTTAACCCTTTCACTGTCGGTAACATATAGGTATGGCTTACAAGCCAGTGTATTAATATGTATTAATACGCCAAAATTCTAGCGGCTTCAAATCTAGTGGAAGAAAACTGGTAGACCTACATGTTAGAGAATGGGTCTGCGTGGTCATTGTGCGCATCATAAAAAAAATCGGGGAGGCCGCAATGCATTGTGGGAGTGCTAATTCAGTATGCCTTGGTCACCAAGCCTAGCGGTAAGGAATACCTCACTCCCGGCAAACTGGGTCTCTTTCCTTCCCAAGTGATAGTTCAAACATAGATTGAAGTGTCAGTGAAGATGAATCTCATGGATTTGAGGAGCTTGTGACTGAAAGCAATAATAATAATAATAATAATAATAATAATAATATTAATAATATCTTTATTTACTACAAGTACATGTACAAGGTATACAGGCTCAGCTGACATCAATGACATACTACTATATAGAAAGTCCCTTGTTATGCAGAGCATTTCGGGCAAATTAGGTCCTTGTCCCAGGATGCGACCCACACCAGTCGACTAACTCCCAGGTACCCATTTTACTGATGGGTGAACATAGACAACCGGTGTAAAGAAACACGCCCAATGTTTCTACCCGAGCTGGGAATCGAACGCAGACCCTCGCCGTGTGAAGCGAGAGCTTTAGCGATCAGGCCACAGTGATACCAGAAATAGTGCTGAAAATCCAGATGATCATCAACCTTCCACCTCTGGTGCTGGGCCATTTCATTTATGTTCACTTGTACCACAGCAAAAGAGGAAACTCATATTTTTCCATGTCTCAAAGAATAAGTAAGTTTATTCAGGTATACACAAATACAGTTACAGAGATTATTATACATACAGAGTTACCCCAATTTTCGAACATAATCCATTCCAGGAGCTTGTTCTAAATTCGAAATGTTCAAAAATCAAATAAATATTTCCCATAAGAAATAATGGAAATACAATTAATTCGTTCCTGCTGTCAGGAGGCATGACAAAATAGTACTTCACTATGATGCTATTATCAACTCGACACCTTATTTATCTATCACAATTCATCTAATATGACATAATAAACAATATAACATAAAAACCTGATATACACTCTAGAATGAATAAAATATGTATGTCATTACGAATGTGGTGGCGGGGAGGACTGTGGTGGCGGGCATTCTTGGTCCAGCTATGAAAACATCTTCCCATTCTTTCCTCCTTCAGACGTGTTAGTATAAGAGAAAATGGAGTTTGTAATGCTAACTGCATTAGATCACTTCTTTCATAAGAAAACCATAATGTACAAATGAACAGGTGTACATACACCATTTACATACCTTGCAGAAGATAGGCAGAGCGGCTTATGCTGTCAGAAGTATATTTCATTTCGTCCTTTTTCTATCGCTTAATCGCTACACTTTGTCACTGAACTTAACTGCTTTAAACTCCACAACTTGCGCCTGTGCTGGCGTGCAGGAACACATTAAAATCACTAAGAGTGTGTTATTAGTCTTGAAGATGCCATATTATTAATGCTAATAATAACACAATAATAATCATTCTGAGGCGCATTAAAAATTATACAGTGGACCCCGAGTTTGAAAGGTTCTTACTCGTAAACTTCGTGTTTAGTAAGCTTTTTACGACTTCGAGAATCGTAAAACCGCTCGTGTTTCGTAACGTATTAGACCTGTCCACCTGCTATGCGCCTGCGTGGGACGCAGGACGCCGCCAGTGAAGCGTTGTTTACCATTGAGAGAACATTACCTAGCGTGCTTTTCAAACATTCACACTACATTTGGTGTTTTTTTGGTGATTTAGTGATTGTCACTGTGAAATAAGTCACCATGGGTCCAAAGAAGCTTCCTAGTGGCACCCCTGTGGTAAAGAAATGAGGAACACCATCGAACTGAAGAAAGAGATTATAGAAAAATATGAGAGTGGCGTACGTCTGAGTGATCTTGCCAGGATGTACAACAAAACCCCTTCTACTATCGGCTCTATCCTGGCAAAGAGAAATGAGATCAAGGAAGCTAATGTTGCAAAATGGGTTGATATGTTAACGAAAAATAGATCGAAAACAGTGGATGAGGTTGAGAAGTTGTTGTTGGTGTGGATCCATGAAAAACAGAGAGCGGGTGATAGTGTTTCCATGGCGATAATTTGTGAAAAGGCAAGGAAGTTGCACGAGATCTTGTCAAGACAATGCCTGCAACCAGTGGAGGCAAGTGATTTTAAAGCCAGCAAAGGCTGGTTTGACAGGTTTAAGAAACGTAGTGGCATACACAGTGTTGTGAGGCATGGTGAGGCAGCCAGCTCAGACAAACGTGCAGCTGAAAAATTTGTGCAGGAATTCCAGGGGTTCGTAGAGGCTGAACAATTCCTCCCCAACAAGTGTTTAATTGTGATGAAACAGGCCTGTTTTGGAAGAAAATGCCCAACAGGACCTTCATTACTCAGGAAGTAAAGGCACTGCCAGGACACAAGCCTATGAAAGACAGGCTAACTCTTATGATGTGTGCCAATGCCAGTGGTGATTTTAAAGTGAAGCCTTTACTGGTGTATCACTCAGAAAATCCCAGACCCTTCAAGAAACACAGTGTTGACAAAAATAATTTGTGTGTGCATTGGAAGGCTAACACCAAGGCATGGGTCACTATGGAGATTTTTCTTTAAGGAATGGGTGACTGGAGTGTTTGGCCCTAGTGTGAAGAAATACCTCCTGGAAAAGAAACTGGGACTCAAGTGCCTCCTGGTACTGCAAAATGCTCTTGCTCATCCTCACAACTTGTTAGAGTTGTTGCCTGACAACTTCAATTTCATCAGAATGAAGTTCTTGCCTCCTAACACCACTCCTCTCATCCAGCCCATGGACCAGCAGGTCATTGCAAACTTCAAGAAACTGTACACCAAAGCAGTGTTTCAGAGGTGCTTTAATATGACCAATGACTCTCAATTGACCCTAAGAGAGTTCTGGAAAGATCACTTCACTATCGTGCACCCCCTTTTCCTTATAGGTAAGGCTTGGGAGGGAGTGACTTCCAGGACTTTGAACTCTGCTTGGAGACCACTGTGGCTGGATTGTGTTGAAAAGAGGGATTTTGAAGGATTTGACGCTGACCCTGTGCCTGTTGTGGAAGATGTTGTGGAAGATATTGTGGCATTGGGGAACAGCCTGGGGTTAGAGGTGAGTGGTGAGGATGTGGAAGAGTTGGTGGAGGAGCACTGGATAGAGCTAACAACTTAAGAGCTGCAAGAGCTTCATCTGGAACAGCAACAGACCACAGCTGAGATTATTGCTTCACAGGAGGAGGAAGAGAGAGAGTGAAGGAGGTGCCTTCTTCAGAGATTAAGGAAATGTGTTCTATGTGGAGTAGGTTGCAGACATTTGTTGAAAGACACCACCCTGAGCAAGCTGAAATGAGCCTTCTGTGCAATCACTTCAGTGACAGAGCCATGTTGCACTTCAGAAAAATATTAAAGAGTAGCCAGAAACAGAGGACTCTGGACAGTTATTTTTCTAAGAAGAGTTCTAGTGACTCTCAAGCTGGTCCTAGTGGCATTAAAAGACCAAGAAGGGAAGTAACCCCAGAGAGGGACTTATTACCTGAAGTCTTTTGGAGGGGGATTCCCCTTCCAACCACTAACACCCTGCCCCTGTCATCATCCCTATCTTCCAGATGCCTGCAAGTCTCTTCAATAAAGGTAAGTAAATGTTATTTATATTTTATTTTGTGTGAATATTTTTTTGTGGAACGGATTAATTGTATTTACATTATTTCTTATAAGAAATAAGGGTTCGACTTTCAGCCAGTTCGAGTTAAGGCCTAGCCACTGGAATGGATTACGGCCGATACTCAGGGGTCTACTGTACTGTATGTGTATTTTACTTTTTATTGTGTTTTTTAATGCATAGTTCTATTGCTAACTTAATGTATGTTAGTGTAAACCTGTTAGCTAGCATTTATATGCATTTAACCCTTTGAGGGTCGAGAGGCCCTCTCCCAAACTCGTTCTAAGGGTCGAAAAATATTTGAAAAAAAAAAAAATTCTTATGAAATGATACTTTTTTGAGAGAGAGTTTTATAGGCCAAAAAAATTTTTTTTTGCGATCAATACTTAGCGAGATATGGAGGTATGAAGTTGACAGAAATTGAACCACTTACAGCAACATCGCCAACTGCCATTACCCGGTAATGGTTTATTTTGTTTTTTCCTACTTTTTTTTTAATTTTTAATATTTTATTTTTTCAAGTAACTTTTATGACCTGTGAGACCAACATAAAGACTATTTGGTATATAATCACTCATTGTATACTACACAATAACCACACAAACTTTGCTGTCATTATACTGTTTACAAAACATGTTTACACAAACCAACAATAAAAAATGTTGTTTATTATTATTTTTATATCATATATATAAACATATAGAGTCACTGGACAATTTCCTAGAACTGCAAGAGGTTCTGAAGCTTGTAGTTGTGTGGGGGTGGACTAGTAAATATGCCTAGTCACCATCATAATTAGTGTCACAATGACAAATTACACCATCACTCACCACCCTCACTGCCTGTCAACACATCCCTTCCTCATTACCCCACCAACCACATGGAAATAAATGACTGTCTGAATTTTTGGTTATCCTAGGTTGATGGTCATCCTTCCTTCCTTACTTCTTACCTTCCTTCCTTCATTTCTACCTTCCTTCCTTCCTTCCTACCTTCCCTCCATCCTACCCACCTTCCCTCTTCCTTCTTATCTCTTCCTTCCTACCTACCTTCCTCTCATCTCTTCCTTTCTTCCTTCCTTCCTCTCATCTCTTCCTTTCTTCCTTCCTACCTTCCTTCCTCTCATCTCTTCCTTCCTACCTTCCTTCCTCTCATCTCTTCCTTCCTTTCTTCCTACCTTCCTTCCCTCTGGATTCCTGGGCATTGTTTTCGGTCACAAACTCCTCAAACCATGAAATTCATCTTCACTGACACTTCCATCTGTGTTTGAACTGTCACTTGGGAACAAAAAAAGAGTCCCAATTCGCAGAGGAGTGAGGAGTTTCTTACCGCTAGACATGGTGAACAAGGGTTATTGAAATGGCATTCCCACAATGCACCACTGGCTCCAGGATTTTTTTATACTGCGCACACTGGCCGTGCAGACCGTTTCTCTCACATGTAGGCATACCAGCTTTTTCCCTCTTGATTTGAAGGCGCTAGAATTTATGCGTTCAAGTACGTGACCTACCCTGGCTGCAATGACGTACAAGTATGTGACCGACCCTCAAAGGGTTAAAGGGGGGAAAAAAAAAGGGTGTTCCACTTTACGGCGGTAGCCTGAAACCTAACCTGCCATATAAGTGGGGTCCTACTGTATATCCTTTACGAAAGAGTGAAATGAAAGAGACATGGGTTATGAAGCATATTACAGCATATCAAAACAATAAGTGATTAATGGAGAACATGAACAGACGTATTGTTAATTTTAAGTTGAAGCTTTACCTGAAGGTTTTCTTGGCAGAGGTCGCTGAATAGGTTTTATATCCTGTCCTTCTTGAGTTTTCTTAGGACTACCCTGTGATGTTCCTGAGCCAGAAGAGTTTGTGGACTGGCCTGCTTGGGAATCTCCTGAGGATGTAGTAGTGCAGCTCAATTCATTTGACGTTAAGGCAGGGTCAGGGCTGAATGAAGCTGGACCTTCAACCTCTGTAACTTCTAATCTTTTTGATTCGGGAGTTAACCTCACTGCCTTTGGATGAAGGATCTTTGGGTCCTGGAAAAAACATCATAAAAAAATATTTTTTCAATATGCTGGCAGTCTTCCACTGACGGAGGGTGACCCAAAAAATAAAGAAACCACTTTCACCATCATTCACACATAATCACTGTCTTTGAAGAAGCGTGCAGATATGACAGCTCAGATGTCACTCCAAACAGCAAATATCCCGAATCCCTCTTATAAAGTGAAGGAATTGTACTTCCCACCTCCAGGGCTCAAGTTCAGCTAACCGGTTTTCCTGAATCCCTTCACAAAATATTACCTTGCTCATGCTCCAACAGCCTGTCAAGTCCCAAACACCAGTTGTCTCCATTCACTCCTATCTAGCACACTCACACATGCCTGCTTTATATCCAAGCCCTTTGCACACAAAACGCTTTTACCCCCTTTCTCCATTTTTTCCTAGGATGACCCCCTACCTTTCTTTCCCTCTACTACAGATTTATATACTACTGTTTTCTAACAAAATTGAGCAAATCATGTGAAAGCAAAATTATTTGGATGATAAATATAATAAATGGGTGGAACATGCAGTGCATGCATTTTTAAGGGTGGTTGGCAACATGGAAGCTCAGAGGGTTATTTGGATTGTGATGTCCACACATTTCTAGTAAGATAGCTATTGAATGAATGATGGTGAATGTGTTCCATTCATTGAGACACCCTACCTTAGGGGAAAAAACACTGATGCAGTAAACAAAAAAAGGGTATACAAGCCAGCTATACCTACTAACTGGTGTTAGCCCATAAGGGCATTATGGAAACCTAAATCAAGAGTACAATAAGTTCAAATTTACAGTAACACTTAAAAAGAATTACTCCAAGAAAAAACGTAAAGCAGGTACAATAAACACTTGCTTACAACTATCTCACCCATTTAAAAAAGTCAAGTCAAGAGATTTAGCACAATTACCAGTATTTAAACTGTATCCCAAATTATCTTGAATACTTATCAGGCCATCAAGTCACCACCTTATTATAGTATTGTAGAAAATACAAATCTGAGACTAACACAAGTTCCTACCATACTCACAAAATGGGTGGGGCTCGAACCTATGACAGGCGAGTACTAAAACACTCAGGCCAGTACAGTATGTTATCCACAGTGGTTAACACACTGGCCTGCCAGTTTCATGACTCACTTGTCATGAATTACAGTCCCATTTGTTCTGTGATTTGTTTGCAATTGTGTTATTACGATTTCATGAATCGAACCATAACTACATACAAGTCAAAAAGTGAGAAAGAAAAATGGAAGAAAAAATTATGAAGGAAAAGAGAGTAGAGGAAAAAGCAACAGTTTTCCTGAAGTGATAAAATTTATTTGCTGACTCATCATTCAGAAAAGCACAACTAGAAAAAACAAAGCAAGAGGGGTGCCCAGGCTTCTGATGAGAGTTCCCTAAGGTAAACCGACACTGTAGCACTGCTTTGTGCTAACATTTATTTTCTCTAACTCCTTATTACCCTTGAAACAGATACAGTAAGTCTCTGACTTATAAACATCCAAGATATAAACATTACCTCTTACAAATGGTGCACTATAGACCCAATAAATATCTTAAATGCTAATCTGCTAATACAAACATTGCAAGTACAGTGGAACCTCAACACGAGTGTCCCAACATACGAGTTTTTCAAGATACAAGCCGCCATACGGTTTATTTTTTTGCTTTGAGTTACGAGCCAACATGTGAGTTACAAGCGAGCTTCCCCCTCAACCCACAAACCTCGCTTGTTTATCTATGATTTCATGCTTTAATTCCATGGACATCATCCACTTTTTCTTCTCAGCACTGTCCTTTGCACTTACTTTCTTAGGACCCATGGTCAGAAAAAAGAAATTTGGCAAAATAACTGCACAAAATGCAATCAAACACAAGAGAAATGCTTCCACGGTGAGGTAAACAGTGCACTGCTCCAGTTGGCGGTGTTCTGAAGCTCCTCATTATCATTAGTACAGTGGTCCCTCGGTTTTTGCCGAAAATTCGTTCCAGAATGCTGCTCAAGTGCCATTACCGAACAAATTTACTTCCTTAAGAAATATTGTCACGTAGGTTAGTCTATTTCCGACCCCCAAAAATACACTAGCAACAGCACTTACGAAAATACACTTACATAAATGTTCGAGTTTGGAGATGCACGAAAACCGAGAGATCACTGTATTATTAATTTAGGGAACTGGAGCACAGATCTAATTCCCTAGATCAAGGGAATCAAGGAAATTGGATCTGCACTCCAGTTCCCTAAATAATAATAATAATAATAATAATAATAATAATAATAATAATAATAATAATAATAATAATAATAATAATAATAATAATAATAATAATAATAATAATAATAATAATAATAATAATAATAATAATAATAATAATAATAATAATAATAATAATAATAATAATAATAATAATAATAATAATAATAAATAATAATAATAATAAATAATAATAATAATAATAAATAATAATAATAATAATAATAAATAATAATAATAATAATAATAATAATAAATAATAATAATAATAATAATAATAATAATAATAATAATGAGCGAGCTTCAGAACACCGCTACTAGTTGGTGCAGCGAACGCCACAACATCAGCCAAGCTGTGCATGTGTTTACGTCGCCGTGGAAGCATTTCTCGTGTTATTATTGCCAAATTTCTTTTTCTAATCATGGGTCCTAAGTAAGTGCAAAGGACAGTGCTGAGAAGAAAAAGGTGCTGTGTGTGTGTTGTAGCTGTGTGTGTGTTGTAGCTGTGTGTGTTGTAGCTGTGTGTGTGTTGTGCTGTGTGTGTGTTGTAGCTGTGTTGTGTTGTAGCTGTGTGTGTGTGTGTTTGTAGCGTTGTGTTGTAGTGTGTGTTGATGTGTGTGTGTGTGTAGCTGGTGGGGTGTGTTGTGTGTGTGTAGCTGTGTTGTAGCTGTGTGTGTGTTGTAGCTGTGTGTGTGTTGTGGCTGTGTGTGTGTTGTAGCTGTGTGTGTGTTGTAGCTGTGTGTGTGTGTAGCTGTAGTGTGTTTGTAGCTGTGTGTGTGTTGTAGCTGTGTGTGTTGTAGCTGTGTGTTGTAGCTGTGTGTGTGTTTTTTTTTTTTTTTTTTTTTTTTTTTTTTTTTTTTTTTTTTTTTTTTTTTTTTTTTTTTTTTTTTTTTTTTTTTTTTTTTTTTGTGTGTTGTACTGTGTGTGTGTTGTACTGTGTGTGTGTTGTAGCTGTGTGTGTTGAGCTGTGTGTGTGTTGTAGCTGTGTGTGTGTGTAACTGTGTGTTGTTGTAGCTGTGTGTGTTTTGCTGTGTGGTTTTGGCTGTGTGTGTGTGTAGCTTGTGTGTGTTGTAGCTGTGTGTGTGTGTAGCTGTGTGTGTGTTGTGCTGTGTGTGTTTGTAGCTGTGTGTGTGTTGTAGCTGTGTGTGTATGTACTGTTGTGTGTTGTAGCTGTGTGTGTGTTGTAGCTGTGTGTTTTGTTGTAGCTGTGTGTGTTGTAGCTGTGTGTGTGTTGTACTGTGTGTGTGTTGTAGCTGTGTGTGTTGTGAGCTGTGTGTGTGTTGTAGCTGTGTTGTGGTGTGTGTAGCTGTGTGTGTGTGTAGCTGGGTGTGTGTGAAGCTGGGTGTGTGTGAAGCTGGGTGTGTGTGAAGCTGTGTGTGTTTTGTAGCTGTGTGTGTTGTAGCTGTGTGTGTGTTGTAGCTGTGTGTGTGTTGTGCTGTGTGTGTTTTAGCTGTGTGTTGTGTATTGTGTGTGTGTTGTTTGTGTTGTTGTTGTGCTGTGTGTGTTAGCTGTGTGTGGTTGTAGCTGTTGTTGTAGCTGTGTGTGTGTTGTGCTGTGTGTTTGTTGTGTTGTGCTGTGTGTGTTGTAGCTGTGTGTTGTGTGAGCTGTGTGTGTGTTGTAGCTGTGTGTGTTTGTAGCTGGTGTGTGTTGTAGCTGTGTGTGTGTTGTAGCTGTGTGTGTGTGTAGCTGTGTGTGTGTTGTAGCTGTGTGTGTGTTGGTGTGTGTGTGTGTTGTAGCTGTGTGTGTTTGCTGTGTGTGTGTTGTAGCTGTGTGTGTGTGTGCTGTGTGTGTGTGTTTAGCTGTGTGTGTGTTGTAGCTGTGTGTGTTTGTAGCTGTGTGTGTGTTGTAGCTTGTGTGTGTTGTAGCTGTGTGTGTGTGTAGCTTTGTGTGTTGTGCTGTGTGTGTTTTGTGTGTTGTGTGTGTTGTAGCTGTGTGTGTGTTGTAGCTTGTGTGTGTTGTGCTTTGTGTTGTAGCTGGGTTTAACTTGTGTTGTAGCTGTGTGTGTTGTAGCTGTGTGTGTGTGTGCTGTGTGTGTGTGAGCTGTGTGTGTGTTGTAGCTGTGTGTGTGTTGTAGCTGTGTGTGTGTATGTAGCTGTGTGTGTGTTGTAGCTGTGTGTGTTGTAGCTGTGTGTGTGTTGTAGCTGTGTGTGTGATGTAGCTGTGTGTGTGATGTAGCTGTGTGTGTGATGTAGCTGTGTGTGTGAGTGTAGCGTGTGTTGTAGCTGTGTGTGTGTGATGTAGCTGTGTGTTGTAGCTGTGTGTGTGATGTAGCTGTGTTGTAGCTGTGTGTGTGATGTAGCTGTGTTGTAGCTGTGTGTGTGATGTAGCTGTGTTGTAGCTGTGTGTGTGATGTAGCTGTGTTGTAGCTGTGTGTGTGATGTAGCTGTGTGTGTGTTGTAGCTGTGTGTGTGATGTAGCTGTGTGTGTGTTGTAGCTGTGTTGTAGCTGTGTGTGTGTTGTAGCTGTGTGTGTGTTGTAGCTGTGTTGTAGCTGTGTTGTAGCTGTGTTGTAGCTGTGTTGTAGGTGTGTGTGTGATGTGGGCTGATAGGGGTCTGTTGTAGCTCTGTTACAGTCCCGTTATATCACTGTTATTGAAGTCGTCTATTAAATCAAACAGAAATCTGTTTGGCTCCTATTTCCTTCTAACAGGGATAGATAGATAGATAGATAGATAGATAGAGAGAGAGAGAGAGAGAGAGAGAGAGAGAGAGAAGGAAGAGAGAGAGAGAGAGAGAGAGAGA